>VUQH01084634.1:0-17357 GCA_015106775.1 Etroplus canarensis
CTTAGGATCGTTGTCCTGCTGAAGGATGAACCGTCGCCCCAGTCTGAGGTCAAGAGCGCTCTGGAGCAGGTTTTCATCCAGGATGTCTCTGTACATTGCTGCATTTATTTTTCTCTCTAGCCTGACTAGTTTCCCAGTTCCTGTCGCTGAAAAACATTTCCACAGCATGATGCTGCCACCACCATGCTTCACTGTAGGGATGGTATTGGCCAGGTGATGAGTGGTGCCTGGTTTCCTCCGAACATGACGCCTGGCATTCACACCAAAGAGTTCAATTTTTGGCTTGTCAGACCAGAGAGTTTTGTTTCTCATGGTCTGAGAGTCTTCAGGTGCCTTTTGGCAAACTCCAGGTGGACTGCCATGTGCCTTTTACTAAGGCGTGGCTTCCGTCTGGCCACTCTACCATACAGGTCTGATTGGTGGATTGCTGCAGAGATGGTTGCCCTTCTGGAAGGTTCTCCTCTTTCAACAGAGGAATGCTGGAGCTCTGACAGAGTGACCATCGGGTCCTCAGTCACATCCCTGACCAAAGCCCTTCTCCCCCAGTTGTTCAGTTTAGACGACTGACCAGCTCTAGGAAGAGTCCTGGTGGTTCCAAACTTCTTCCATTTAAGGATGATGGAGGCCACTGTGCTCATTGAGATCTTCAAAGCAGCAGAAATTTTTCTGTATTCTTCCCCAGTTTTGTGCCTCGAGACAATCCTTTCTTGGAGGTCTACAAACAGTTCCTTTGACTTCATGCTTGGTTTGTGCTCTGACATACTGTCAATTGTGGGACCTTATATAGACAGGTGTGTGCCGTCCAAATCATGTCCAATCAACTGAATTCACCACAGGTGGACTCCAATTAAGCTGTAGAAACAGCTCAATGATGATCAGTGGAAACAGGATGCACCTGAGCTCAATTTGTGCTTCATGACAGAGTCTGTGAATACTTACTTACATGTGATTTCTTGATTTTCATTTTTAGTAAATTTGCAAACATTTCAAAAAAATTTTTTTCACTTTGTCATTATGTGGTGTTGTGTGTTGAATTTTGAGGGAAAGAATTAATTAAATCCCTTTTGGAATAAGGCAGTAACACAACAAAATGTGGAAAAAGTGAAGCGCTGTGAAAACTTTCCGGATGCACTGTACCGTACTGCACTGTACATAAATAATATTTCAAGTGCTTTTTTTCCCCAGACATCATGGTCCAGGAGTATGTGAAGTTCGGCTCACTGGATACCTACTTGAAAAAAAACAAGAACTCAATTAACCTTCTGTGGAAGCTTGAAGTGGCAAAGCAGCTGGCCTGGGCCATGAACTTCCTGGTACTGTCAAATTTTAGGACTTGTCAATGCAAACAATTGACTTTGAACAGGTTTCTTTGTTACCTATAATTATATCACAAAAGCAAGTGTAAGGAGAATTTGAAAAATAATGCTTTATCATTAGTAATTGAGATTTCTCTTCTTATTCCTTCCTGCAGGAAGAAAAGCATCTTGTTCATGGGAATGTATGTGCTAAAAATGTTCTCCTGATCAGAGAAGAGGACCGGAGGGCTGGTAACCCCCCTTTCATCAAACTAAGTGATCCTGGTATCAGCATCACTGTTCTGCCCAAAGAAAGTGAGTGTATATATTTGACCCTCTTAAATCAGCAGGGGGCAGTAGGTAACTACTTAACATGCTTGTGATTGCAATAAACTGGATTACCTTTTAATTTTTACTGGGTTACAAAAACACAGCTAAATTGAGTGATGTTCTAGAACGAATGAGTTGTTACATTGATAGCTGCAAAGTTGTATGTTGTACAATGTAGGGATGTATTCAGTTAATGCATAAATTCAAGAAGGAGCAACTTAAAGTTTGCCTGCAAATTTCAGTAAATGAGGAGTTTACTCAAAGTGGTAGGTCAAATGTTTTTGTCTGCAATCAGTTCTGATTGAGAGGATCCCTTGGGTGCCCCCTGAATGTATTGAGGACCCTGCCAAACTGAGCCTGGCTGCAGACAAGTGGAGCTTTGGCACTACATTGTGGGAAATCTGCAGTGGTGGGGAGAAACCTTTAGCATCGCTGGACAACACTAAGGTAAAGTTGAGTAGTATGAACCTAAAATGTGATTGTTTTTGAGTATATTTAATATTGGATAGTAATGAGACATTTCATCTTACAGACATGACTAGTAAGAGTGTTTTTAAGCTACAGTGGGGATAGAATTTGTGTGTACCTTCGGCTGCTCCCTTGTATTCTGCCCAAGTGGTCACCACAGTGGATTAATCTGCGTTGTTGATTTGGCAGATCTTTTACACCGGATGTCCTTCCTGACACAACCCTCCATGGTGAGAGGTTGCATCCTCACCATGTGGTCACTTATAATTCACATCAGTTAAAAAATAAAGAATTCAGGAACTTTAATATATAATTTCTACTCAAATTATGATGCATGAGGTTACATACATCAGCAGGGTGGCATATTTTTCTACTTTGACACAGTTGGAAACAAGGGAAAATGAATGTTATTTGGAAACTTGCTCAAGGTCTCTCCTGTGTTTCCTACAGAATCGAATTCTGTATGTGATGATGATAGGGTTTGGGGAAGGAAGAGGTGTAAACAAATATATGAAACCATTTATAAGTTTATCATCAGTAGATTTTTATTTGCTATTGTGCGACAATAAATGAGCACTATATCGAGATGCTTCTTGCAGTTTCCTTATGGGGATGAACTCTCAACTCCACGGATGGTTCCACTGTAGCTGGCAACAGAAGCCATTGTTCTACTCTGCACCCTCAGTGAGCTCAGTATAGTGGCATATGAAGGGCACACAAGGGAATTGTTGGACTGCATTTGGCATTTTTTCTTTCAGACAGGAATGAACCATCAAATCTACTTGGGCATGCTTACCCAAGTAAAGTTTATTTAATGGGAAACACTGCTTTGTTTGGCATCAGCAGGTTGTTATTGAGGCAGTCTTGATTTTTCATCTGCACACCTGCAATTACCCTCAACATTCTGTTCCAGAAAACCCTGTTTTATGACGATCACCACCAGCTTCCTGCACCAAAGTGGACCGAACTGGCTAATCTGATTACCAGCTGCATGGACTATGAGCCCACATTCAGGCCTACATTTCGTGCAGTTATCCGTGATCTCCACAGCCTTTTCACACCAGGTTAGTGTATACCTCATCAGCTAAATTAAAGCATCTAATGGTGGAACAAAACAGAAGAAATCAGGTTCACACTGGTGTGGAATCTTGGATGACCTCATGATACACCCACTCTACACATATTTATCAGGGTTTGTCTAGAAACATGCCAGTAAAACAGTGAGTTTTGTCACTTGTTTTAATAGTTCTTTTATCACAAGAGTTAAATAATAGCGAATCAGTAGATGCCGAATAGATTTCTGAGACGTCCCATTGTCTGAATGTATTGAACATGGCCCTCCATATGCCACAGAATACAGATGGCCAAGAATATTTCTAAGTACACTTATCTGCATCTTTACTACAGTAATGAGTAGAAATGCCTGCCATTGCATTACAGATTTGAAACTGAAGTGTACCTCTAATGTGTTTATGTGTGCAACAGCACAAGATTCATAATTTGGTTGTTGTCTGGCTCTTTGGCAGCAGGTGCAGTACAACCACTGTTACAGAATCCCCTGTAGATTTCTATTAGGGTTCTTCATGTGCTACATCTCTCTGTTATAACATCTTGGGTCGCAGTTGGCTAATGGCAGTACTTATTGTGACCCAGCGTCCTGTTTCAGCTTTCATGTGGGAAACGGAGCCTGTAAATCCAGTCTGTGACAAGCAAGCAGGTGCAGTTTATCCCCCAATTACATACTGCACCTGGGCAGGCCAACCAAATCCAACATCAGTTCCACCCAGCCAAAAGAATTTTCTCCTTTTTGTGTTCTCAGACTATGAGTTGATTGTAGACAGTGACATCCTGCCAAACAGGACGGTGGGCTCTGCCTGGACATCTGGTGGTTTTGAGAATCAGGAGCCAGCTCAGTTTGAAGAGAGACATCTCATATTCTTACAGCAGCTGGGCAAGGTATGAGGAAGTGTGGCGACTGAAGTGTTTTTTGAGTAAATGTGCTTTCAGAATGGATAGAGTAAAATATAAAATCAAACTAGGAGTAAACAGTAACTTGTTTAATTCGGGTCTTTTTCTCAAGGGAAACTTTGGCAGTGTGGAGATGTGTCGATATGATCCACTTCAGGACAACACGGGAGAGGTCGTGGCTGTGAAGAAACTTCAGCACAGCACTGCAGAGCACATACGAGACTTTGAGCGGGAGATCGAAATCCTAAAATCTCTCCAGCACGAGAACATTGTCAAATACAAGGGAGTTTGCTACAGTGCAGGTACTTTTGATCAACATTTTAGTAACTTTGCATATGTCTTCCAGAAGCAGAATCACTAGCCAGTTTTACATTTTCACTAACTGGCTAAACATTTTTAATCCAGTGAATTTGCAACAAGGCAAAATAAATTCTTCATACATATGTTTTTCAGTAGGGTTTTTTCTCCAGACCCTGCTTTTAACAAAGTTAAATATGTAAACTTAAATATTTAGAAATATAAAATGAGTAAAAATAAATATATGAATAAATACGAGCAGATAAATTTAGCCTGACCTCTCACGAACATGGCCTGGTTTTTCCTCTTTCCAACTTTGAGTTTTTTCTTCTACACTCCAAGTGGCTTCACTTCTGTTGACTTTACACTCATTTATTTGATAGCCGCTTGGTAACTAGCAAGGGAATCTGTTTGCGTGTTTAAATAAAATATTTGCTGTTAAATGTATTAACCCTCAGAAGTCTAGGGTATAATTAGCTATTTTTGACTACTTTTGATTTGACCTTTGTATTTCACCTTTAAAATGTTCACCTTGCTTTGTTCGGTGTTTTCCAGCCTCAACCTCACTGTGTAATTCTAAAGGTATTTTTTCATTTTGACAAACTATTAACAAACACTGGACCTAAAAATCACACAAAAAACAAAAAATCCAGAAAAAGCTTCTGAAAATTGCAAAAATGTTTAACAAACCATTTTTAAAACTTAGAATGAAAATATAAAGTGTACATTTAAAAACTTATGTACAATTTTAACACATCAAAGCTATATGCAAACTTTACATAAAATGCAGGCAATGTGTCAGGTGTACAAATATTTGCAGCTATTTAAGCAATTCCCCACCTGGGATTAATAAAAGATTCTTATTCTGATTTACAAAGCAATCAGGTGTCACAGTGAGATGCCACACAAATTACTTGTGCCACTCCAAAAACTGTTTGTCCACCACAACATACAGGGAGACATCACAGGCCTGGCACTTTCAGGGTGTCAGGCCGGCATCTGTAACATCTGTAACAGTGGGCACAGGAATATGATCAGCTCCTCATTTTTTTAACTCAAAAAACAAAAAATGACTGCACTACACACTAACTATACACTCCAAATACACTAAATATCTCACATCTCTCAAACTTAAAAAAAGGATCTCCGTGAACTGGAAGTTCAAAACTTCAGTTACCCCCATGTACAGCTGGGCTGTTTTTAGCTCATCTGCCTGAAGGACTGGTGACCTAATGCGATGGCGAGGAGTCCGTATGTCCACAGTTTTTAAGACACTGCTACTCCTTCTGGAGTGTTTAGTTTTTTAGTAATTTAGTGAAACTTGGACACAGTGATCGCATAATGGGTCTTACCCAAATTGTGGGCAAGGTCATATGTATTCCATATTCAAGATTCAAGAAGCTTTTATTGTCATTTCAACCACATATAGCTGACGCAGAACATAGTGAAATGAGATAACGTTTCTCCAGGACCCGGTGCCACATAAACATGTAACAGAAGGGTATCAAATATGAAAAAAATAATATGTTGTTAACATCAGTTTTTGCATGTTCCCTCTGCTATACATAAGTGCTTTCATTAGGTTTACTTATGGCAAAATGTCGTCTCAAACCAGGTAAGGGCTGGTCAAGAACTGGGGTCTTGGATATGAGCTATCTTGACTTGAACAAATTTTCATTCTCTTTAATTTGAGCAATACAGCCGACCGATGAAAACAAAACAGATCCCTTTCTTTCTGTGCTTCACACTTTGCTGTAACCTGTGAATTGCAATGGTGAGCCAGATGAGCTATTGCATCACTTATATTCTATTGTTTGGTGTTTTTTTTTTTCCCTTTTTGTTTTGTTTCTTCCCCCCTCCCTTCAGGACGACGAAATCTCCGTCTCATCATGGAATATCTTCCGTTTGGAAGTCTACGAGATTACCTCATAAAAAACAAGGAGCGGATCGACCACAAGAAACTTGTGCATTACACTTCTCAAATATGCAAGGTAGCACAACCAGTCCAGTTCTGCCACCTTCTTGCTAGAGTTTCTGACCACTAAAATAGTATTAAAAATACTTTTTTTTGTTCTGTCTTTGCCCAGGGTATGGAGTATCTGTCAAATAAGCGGTATATCCATAGAGACCTGGCAACACGAAATATCCTGGTGGAGAGTGAGCTTAGAGTGAAGATCGGGGATTTTGGACTAACTAAAGTTCTGCCTCAGGACAAAGACTACTACATGGTCAAAGATCCAGGAGAGAGCCCCATATTCTGGTCAGAATCTATTTTTATGTTGTAACTTTTTTAACATCTTTGCATTCTTCTGCAATGTTTTATTTTCTCTGCAGCATCCTTTCACCAATCAGCTTCTAAATACACTTCTGAATACATTCTCTCTGTAATCCTATTTTCCTAATGTTATTATTCTTATAGTGTTGAAATTGATTAGTAAATTCACATCAGAGACGCAGACTCACATGATGTACCACTTTGCAGGTATGCCCCTGAGTCGCTGACTGAAAGCAAGTTCTCTGTGGCGTCAGATGTCTGGAGCTTTGGAGTTGTGCTTTATGAGCTCTTCACCCACAGTGACAAGAACTGCAGTCCTCCTGCAGTAAGTAATAAATCACAGCACACGCACTGCCTTCTGTTGTCTGTTTTTAATATGTGTGGAAAACAAAAATAATTTTGCAGTAAAAGTTGTTCATCAAAAACGATAAAGGAGAAATGTTGCAGCATCCAGTTACTACGATCCTTTTTTCTCCTCAAAAATAAAGCAAAACATATATGTACAATTGCAAAATAAGAAAACAGCGTGTACCCTTGAGGTCTAACAAATAAAATTAATTTTAAAAACACTTGAACTTGTAGTGTTTGCATCCTGCTTACTAGCAGGCTGTACTATACTTTGTCATCTTTGGCACATTGCATCATAATTTACATCAGCATGACTTAAGTTGTCTGTAATCTTTGTGCTGATGTTCATAAAGTAGGTGTGAGCAGAATTTACTTTTTTGTCTTCTGAGGCCCAGACTGACTTTGATGCAGTGAGGAAAGTGCCACACGTTGAACAACCTCATAGAAAGACCTGAAATATTTTGAAATACAGGAGTTTTAGTAGACATGACAGACTACTTTAAAACAAGCCTGAATCCTTGTTCCAGAAACCAAGAATTTTGTTAGAAATTTTTAATTTTTCTGTGTCAATTTACGATACAGTTGTGTGTTTAATTGTTCTGTAATACATGCTTGTATCAGTGAATGAATGAAATGAACATTTACAGATATAAATTATGGACACAACCATGATTATTAAAACTTCAATACCATTAGTTCAGACCTGCATGACTGACTGATAAAAAGCTTGGCTAATAAAATATTTAGAACCACATTTTTGGATGTATATAGTCTTTCCCACACTTAGCATTTACTTGGAGGATTCCCAGGTATATTTCCAGCCAGCAAGTATATTTTGAGGGGGGTTTTTTCCCTCTTCCCTCCACATCTGTCTTGGGCACTTGTCTTGCGCTCTAATTTTGAAAATTCAGTCACTGCTGACCAGTAAGCATTGGCTCTTCCTGACTGCTACACTTCCCTACTGGGAGGCTCATCAGGCCACAGTTGTGAGACTCATCCCGTGGTTTGAGAGTCTAACTTCATGGTTTTGGACTGCAGCAGGTGATGATACTCCTTAATCGGCTCTAAAAATCTTCTGAGAGCTGGAGGGTCACTTTAACCAGAACCTATAGGTGCTTGATAAATGGTTCATGTGCTGCTACACTGTTACCATGCTGAGGCTACAGAGCAGAATAAGAAGTACCATCACAAATTGAAGTTCAAGATGATGGAGTCTGAGTCCATCCAAGCGATGAGAATTTTGTGGAGAGACGCTTTCATCTGCTGTTATTTATTGTCACATGGCATACTTACAAAATGAATAAATGATACTATGGATGTACCTCATTTTGCATGCACACACCTTGCTACAGTTTTCATTGATTTTTTTTTTTAATGTTTTTTTATTAGTTTTCCTTTTAGGATGTCAGACGCCGAAATTGTGCTTATGTATGTCATAAAGAATAGATTTTTGTGAAATGGCAACATACTATGGACTACTGTACATAAGGAGATCATATTTAGTCGCAGAACGCCCATTCTAAACCAGGAAAACCCTGGAAACATGAAGAAACCAGAATGAATCTTAACAAGACACTCTCCACATGAAGAGGCATGTAGGGACCCCTCAAACTGAACAAATATTTCAGTTGAAACTTAGCCAGTCACTGTATTTTAGAAAACACGTTTGACCTCATGCGGGGGTTTATGTTCCCTAAAAAGAAACACATCTTGACATTTAAACTCTGAAAACAATTGAAAGCTTATCTGACAGCTTCAGGAAAAGGAAGCTTTGTTTCGTTCCACCCTCACCTGAAGCATCATAAGTCCAGGCACGTACAGAAATGCCAGTACATTTCTGATTGGGACATATAGTCCCGAAGAGCCAGATGAACCTGCATTGAGAGAGCAGGGCCATCTGGTGAGAGTGTCCTTGATTAATCATTTCGATTGATAATTAATTGTAAATTTTGATCATACCTTGTTAACTCACTATGCCACCCTGTTTACTTGGTTCATTTGAGAAAGAACAGCTTGTGGCTGTTTCCAGTCATACTACTACTGTTGACAGTAATAATACTTCCCTCCTTAAGCTGATACATGTTTGTCTTCATCCCTCATCTGTCTGGGAACATACTGTGCTGCGCTGTTACCTGTTTAAATTTGTTTTGAATTCATATAATCATAAGGATATTCTTGCTTCGTCTCAATGAAATTGTCATTTTCTTTATTTACGTCACTGTCCCCATTTGACTTTCATTTTCCTCTCTTCCTCCTACTGCTAAGGTTTTTATGTCCATGATGGGGAATGATAAGCAGGGACAACTGATTGTCTATCACCTCATTGAGCTCCTCAAATCAGGCAGCAGGCTGCCTCAACCCCTGGGTTGCCCTACAGAGGTAGGAACATCACCTGTTTTTGTTCTTCCCTGTTGATTTATTTGGTTTTATTAAAGCTGCAGGAAAATACAACATTTATTTTTCAGCAACACCTCTAACAAGCTGTTCTGTCATCATGGTAAACATAAGTCCAGTAATCACTCACACTTTTGCTCTGGTTTTACTCTACATTGGTTTCCTGTGCAAAGTATCTTGTTCATTAGCAGCTAAATGTTCCAGTAGTCTGTCTGTTTGCTGTTTGGTGGTGAGGAGGATGCAATGGGTAGATTTTAACTTTCTTGTTTGAAACCAACAGCACAAAGACAGTGAGGGGGAATTAAAACAGTACGTTTATGAAACAAACAGCTCAGGTGGAGCTGCACATTTTTGTAATTGGTAACACCTCTCATTACAACTTTATTAGCTCATCCTGCTAAAGGACCAATGATGTTATGGTGAGTTGTCCATTGTCTGTCCGTCCACAGTTCACAAGAATCGCTACTCCTCCTGTAGCATTGGTTAGGTTTTGGTGATCACCTAATGGTTCTTCACCCAATTTCACAAGAATTGCTACACCTTCTTTAGTATTTGTTTTGGATTTTAATGTTCATAAAATGAGTGTTTGTCTGTGCCTCACTGCTGCCTATACACAAATGCCATCATGAGGTTTATTTATGGCATAATAATGTCTTAAGCTAAACTGGGGCTGGTCAAGAGCTAGGGCCATGGTGTAGGCATAGCATTGGGTCCTAGCAATCGATAATAGGGCAGTCACTTAGCTATGGCTTGAAGTATCACTTTGCCACACATTGCATACCATGTGTATTCTGTAAGATTGTGAAGATTGTGATTGTATTGGTCGTGCTTATGCAGGGAGTGGTCTTATTGGTTGACTCTTACATTAGGAAGGCGTGGTCGCGACCGTTACACTAACATCAGTAATATGGTCAGTGTTACAACATGCTTATACAGTCACGTATTTTTTTGCTTTTTATGACCATGGTTGCTACTGACCATAGAGTCAAAAACCTTCTGAACTCAAGCGCTTTCATTTGGTGGTGAACCACGTTCATTTCTCTGGGATAAGTCTGTTTGTGAACCTCCTTCACTTTGTGCAGTGCAGCCAACCAATAACAGGAAAACATCACTATCATTCTGTGCCTCGCACATTACAGTAGCTTGTTTATTGTGATGGATTGTGAGCCAAATGAGCTACTACATTATTGACATCCTGGTTTAGTGGTTATACCCACTTAAAGTTGACTGTGAAACTGGAATCTGTTAATCAGTGTCAAAACAAACTGTAATTTTTCAAGCAAGACTGCTCTTCTGCATTGTTCATGAATATAAATAGTATTTTAGATTGTTACTCATCTGTCATCATTTTTGACATTTAAAATTCAGATGTTCAGTGAATTAATTGACAAAATATCAATCCCAGTTGGCCACACCATAAATTTGACCATCTTTGCCACCAAGGCACTCTTAAGCAGTTTTGACTTAGTCTTGAATTCTCAAGCCATTTCAATCTGTAGTCACTCTCCACAATCATGTGGCTGTATGTGTTCCCAGATGATAGAGCTGGGTGATACAACAGTAACAATAATTATCGCGATTGTACTTTTGCTCCATGGAGATTTAAGACAGTCGATGTAATGTCGTTAGAACTCATGCCGTTCATGTTTTAACAGAATGCGAAAAGCCAGTCATAATGAGAATAGCGCCACTTAAACCAATCAGGTGGCTGGAAAACAGCTGCGGCCATCTTTGTGGGTGGGGTCTAGCAGACAGCAGCAGGACACGCGCTAATGTTTGCGCGCCCCACATGTCAGGAGAGCGAGCAAGATAAGAGAAAATAACGATAGAAAACCTGAGAGACAGCGTTACTAAAGGAGACACGGCAACAGACTCAAGGCTCAAAAGACGAGGACATTGTTGTAATAAACGGGTCAGAGGAGTTTGGTGTGTGTAGATATGTTGGCTAAGCTGCACTGCAAACTGTG
Source organism: Etroplus canarensis (assembly GCA_015106775.1). Classification (NCBI taxonomy): domain Eukaryota; kingdom Metazoa; phylum Chordata; class Actinopteri; order Cichliformes; family Cichlidae; genus Etroplus; species Etroplus canarensis. The sequence continues at coordinate 11,343 of VUQH01084634.1, forward strand.
TCAAAGCATGTTCCCACAAAGACTGTAATACTCATGTGTTTTAATGTGTGAAGCAGGCCCATCCTTTAGAGCACAATATAAGACTTTACAGTCCCAGACCCAAACAGGTGCTGCTGGTCCTTCTGAAACAGCCACAGAACACAGGGCCCATTTTCTCCAGCTCCCTGCCTTACAACAAAAACACACAGTGAGACAGGCAACAGACTACTTTTATCTTTTTTTTAAATCACAATGACAGTAAGCATGGTGGGAAATGTTGGATTTAAGCAGCTGATTAAAGTAATTAACCCTTGTTAGCAGTTATCTCAGACAGCTCAGCTATACACAGAGTGCAGTCAGTTGCACACTTAAGCCTCACTGCCTGCTGCTCTGACCAAGGCTGGAATCTGAAAAGCATATGTCTTTAAAATGTAGACGTTCCTGAAGACCAACCAGGCGAAGTTATGACTTTAGGACTGAAAGAAGCTCTTTGATCCTGAGGACTGAACTTGTACTGAGGATAGAAACACAGTGTTTTTGTCTGTTTCTTTGTGGGTTTGTATAGATTCAAATGGTTTTAAATTGTTGAAAAAAGGTAAAAGGATACAGTACAGAGGCAGATTATTTAAAATTTTATTTGAAATGTATTTTATTTTATTCCAGCCACATTTGTTTTTTGTGTTTTGTTTTGCTTCCTGCTTATATAACTGTTTATGTCCTTACACTTCTTCTCAGATACATGAGATCATGGAGGAGTGCTGGGACAAAGACCCTGGTTTGCGTCCTTCTTTTAAGGAGCTAGCTCTACGCATCGACCTGTTCAGGGACAGTAAGGAGTTTTAAAATCACCCAAAGTGCCCTGCTCTTCTTCAACCAAGATGCTCTTAATATTCTTGCCCTGTTTGTGGCAAAGGGACAAAGGCCAAAGCGCAGTCCTCCTTCTCCTCTTGTGAATGAGAGTGGTGGTTCAGAACGCTAACCTGTTCAAAGCTACTGCCAAGGTGCCTTTAAGCAAGGCCCTTAACCTCCATTTTGTTTTGTGAAGCTGCTTTTGTGGCCCACAGCACAATGGAAATGGGTGCTTGGATGGTCGGAAAGTTGAAGATGACGTTGCTGAAAAGCAGCAAAATGTGTTTGGTCAAATTTTTAACAGAAACGTTTAGAGACATTAGACTGTGACTAGACTGTTGCCAGGCCTAAAGCTAGAGATGCTTGTGGCGAACAAGTTCCGTGGATCGGTTTGTGTGTGTGAGTGTGAGTGTAATGGTGAGTGCCTGTTGCGTCTATACAAACGGCTAGCAGGGCTAGCTCTTGTCCAATCTGAGAGGTGGATAAAAAGAGCTGTTTTCTATGTATGTTTGTATATACATACAGTATATTTGTGTATATATATGTCCAGAAAACTTTATAATTTTGTAAAATTAAAGTATATACTTTATTTGAACTGGCATGTCATTGTAAATGAAGTACATACAAAAATTATTTTAAAATCTGTTTTGTTTCCAATGTGAGAGGTTGTGTGAATATTAAACAACCGTTTAATTGAACTGTATGTCTGTTATGCAGATTCTGGTGTTTAGCTCCATTAAACTAATTTCTACTGCATAAAGTAATGCGGTATTAAAATGTCTGGACATTAGACAGGTAGAACCCAAAACCATCAGAGAACATCAAAAATAAATGAAGATTCAGAAACATTAACTTCAGTGTCTTGATCTAAGGATGTTGTCCAGTAAATGGAGACTGGCATCCATTAAAGGTGCAAAAAAGAGACTTGTCAAGGTGATAAGTGAAAATCTTTGACAAGGTCTTTGATTTCCTCTGTGACTTTACAGAATATTTAACTCAAGCCGTGCTCCACATAGTTCCGTAGATTATGGTGAAACGTTTAACCTCTACTAGCACTGACACAGTCCTTTCACTGACTAGATCTGATGCTGATGTTGTAACTGGGGGGGAAAAAAAGTGGAGGGGCAAAGAATGCAAAATGTCTTAACTTTACTTTTATGTTGTGGCTTTAAAGACTCAGAGGGGCAATTTTGGGTTACAAAACCCATTTCCAGAAAAGCTGGGGTATTTTCCAAAATGCAATCAAAGCTAAAAGCAGTGATGTATTAATTCACACGAACCTTTATTGAACTGACAAATGTGCAATGAAAAGATTTTCTTTTTTTTCTGACCAACCTATTTGTATTTTGTACAAATTTAAAATTTAGTAGCTTAAACAAGCAAAAAAAAAAAAAGTTGGAACAGACATGTTATTCTTTTGTTTTGGAACTAATAATATTAATGTTTGTAGTTTTACAATTGTCAGTTTTGGCCATTCTTGCTTGATGTAACACTGCAACAGTCTGTGCTTCATTGTCTGAGTCTCTTCTTCATGATGCCTGATTCATTTTCCATAGGAGACAGATCTGAACTGGCAGCAGGTCAGTCAAGAACATACACTTTGTCTGTGAAGCCATGCTGATGTAACCTGAGCAGAATGTGGGCTGGCATTGTCCTGCTGAAATGTGCCAGGAAGAGACACTGCCTGGGTGGCAGCATACATCTTTCTAAAATCCCAGTATACAGTTCAGAGTTCCCTCACATCAGTGCAACTCGGCCGGGGGCACTGGATGCAGCATTGGACAATAGAAGTGACAGTAGTTTTCCGAAGTATTCCTGAGCCTAGCTGAATATTTGTTTCTTAGGCACATGCATTCCTCTTTGGGTTCTGACTTTGCCCTCGTCTCCAAATTCTTTGAATGTTTTTCACATTATTATGCACTGCAGATATTGAAAGCCCTAAAAAAAAAATGTTGAAATCTTGCGTCGAGAAATGTTTCTTCTGAAATTAAAATTAAAATCTCTCATGACTTTGGCACTAAGGGGTGAACCACAACCCCATCCTTGCCTGCAAAGACCGAGCCTTTGATGGATGACACTTTTGCACCCAGTCATGATACTGCACTTGCTCCTGAGTAGCCTGCTTGATGTGGAGTCTCCCAAACTGGTGATACAGATAATATTCTGTGCAGTTATGTTTTTTAACGCAAATGTTGAGTGTGTTGCATCTAGTTCAAAATTTTTGTAAATTTACAAAATACAGTTAAGTTGGTCAGTAAAACTATTGGCAGCTTATTTCTTTGTGCTTTTGCCTGTTGAATGATCATATTTTGAAATTATCCCACCTTTTCTGGAAATGGAGTTTGCACTGACAGTAATCGAATGCATTATTTACAGTAAAGCATGAGTGGAACAAAATGTACCAGCTTCATCCCACTGAAATACAATATGCAATTACTTAACACTTATTTAATTTATGCTCCACTGCTACATTTATGTGCAAATTATGTACTTTTTTAATTAAAAAAGTAATATTAATAGCAATTATATGTAATTATTATGTGATGTTTTGCTTTTTTTCTTTGACATAAAAACATGAAATGCTATGTTTCTGTCACGGATGCATCATTTTTGTACTTTAGAGTATTTTATGTGCAACATTTTTTCTTTTCTCCTGGTATAAATGGACTTCCATAGGTATTAGCTGCTGATTCAAACTGAAAAAACAACTAAAAATAGACTTTGAGGAAAAGGTCACACTGATCTCCTTACAAATGAACTTTGCATGTCTTTTTCCACAGTAAATGATTCGCTCTGTCTCCCTCTTTACTTAGCAAATGGTATTGATATTTTACCACCTCCTGTAATAATGTAAACTAGAGAGGGAACGAAGTAAATGAAAGTCGTCGCTTTATTTTGAAATCCGGGATGTTGTGCGGGTTCGTGACTGCGGGTTCGCTAATGGTGGTTGAAGCTGGAAACGGCGCACAGCCCTTCTGACGTCTCGGTCACCTTAAATCTCCGAGTAAGCGCGCACTTTTATTTCCCGGGACAGCTGGATGTGACGGCGCAGACGCGACTTGTCAGCAGTGCCGAAGCAGGCAATATTGGTCGCAGATATGTGGAGGACACCGGGAGGAGGACGGTAACGGGGACAGACGTAAGCCTGGCGGTTAACTTTCCGCCTGTTTTTCCTGTTTAAACGTTTGAGCTGTGGCTAGGATGCTCAGTTTCTTGAGAGCTAATGTCAGGAAAGTGTAATGCAACCCGAGTTCCAAATCACATGAACCAATATTTTATTCACAAGAGAACATACAGTAGATAACATAAGAAATGTTCAGACTGGGAAATTGTACACCTTCATTCACTAAATGAACTCATTACAAATTTGATGCCTGCTACAGGTCCCAAAAAAGTTGGCAGGGGGCAACAAATGGCTGAAAAAGCACGCAAGTTCAAAAAGATGAAGCTGGGAGAACATCTAGCAAGTAATTAAGTTAATTGATATCAGGTCTGTAACATGATTAGCTATAAAAGGGATGTCATAGAGAGGCAGAGGCTCTCCAATCTGTGAAAGAGTGCATAAAAAGATTGTTTTTGAAGTATTCCACAATGTTCCTCAACGTCAACTTGCAAAGGCTTTGCAACGCTCATCATCTACAGTGCATAACACCTTTAAAAGATTCAGAGAAACTGGAGATGTCTCTGTGCATAAGGGACAAGGCTGAAGACCTTTATTGGATGTCCATGGTCTTCGGGCCCTCAGACGACACTGCATCACTCATTGGCATGATTGTGTCATTGACGTTACTAAATGGGCCCAGGAATACTTTCAGAAACCACTGTTGGTTAACACAATCTGCCGTGCCATCTGCAGATGCCAACTAAAGCTCTCTCATGCAAAAAGGAAGCCATATTTGAACATGGTCCAGAAGCACTGTCGTGTCCTGTGGGCCAAGACTCATTTGAAATGGACTGTTTCAAAGTGGGAATATGCTCTATGGTCAGACGAGTCCAAAAAGTCCATGAGCAACAAATGCTGTCTGTGAATGTCATTCTGGCCTATTCAATTAACTTTATCAGTGTAATAGAATAATGATGTAATGTGAACATCTAATTCTGCTGTGGAGCATCTTTCTTGAACATTTTAGTTCCAAATTATTTTAAAATTAAAGTATAGTGAAGCAATGGAGGGAAACTCTGAGGATGTGGAGCAGAGTTTGGAGCTCAGAAACAGTTTTGGCCATTGTGGTCACCTCAAGCTTCAAGCTTGAGTATCTTTTTAAGCCAAGAATGTTTTCATCTTTTAATATGGCTTTGAAAATTTTATTTGTTGGTAATCACAGACGCAGCGTCCACCGGGCTAAAGAGGAGGGAGACTTTCCAGTGTGTTATCAGTGTTCGGTTCAAAAGCCAGCATCTCTGATGGTATCAGTATGGGCAGCTTGCATGTTTTGGAAGGAACTAGGAATGCTGAAAGGTATATAAAGGTTTTAGAGCAATATTTGGTCCCCTCCAGATGATCTCTATTTCAGGGAAGGCCTTGTGTATTTCAGCAGAACAATGCAAAACCACATACTGCAGCTATTACAGCAGCATGGCTTTGTCGAAGAAGAGTCCAGGTGCTGAATTGGCCTGCCTGCAGTCCAGATCTTTCACCTATAGAGAACATTCATTAAACGAAAAATACGTCAAAGATGACCACGAACTCTTCAGCAGCTGGAAACCTATATGAGGCAAGAATGGGACCAAATTCCAACACCAAAACTCCAGAAACTCATAACCTCAATGCCCAGATGTCTTAAAGAACGTCCCAACTTTTCTGGGATTCGGGTTGTAGATCTCAACAGGACGTGGTGTAGCAGGAGTGTCACATAATGGATGTGCAGATGAATCTGCAGCAACTGCATGATGCTATCATGCCAATACGGATCAAAATCACTGAGGAATGTTTCCAGCACTTTGTTGAATCCACGCCGTGAAGGATTAAGGCAGTTCTGAAAGCAAAAGGGGGTATTAGCAAGGTGTACCTAATAAAGCGGCTGGTAAGCTTAGATACAAAGCTCTTTCCTACTCATCCACCAGTTTGTCTTTCCATCATGTATTATAGTTTAACAGTGCCCTCTTCTTTGCCTGACTGCTTTGGTCCTGATTGTGTTTCTTTTTTTTTTTTTTTTTTTTTTTTTTTTTTTTAAATATATTCCTTTT
>VUQH01084635.1:0-24516 GCA_015106775.1 Etroplus canarensis
GTTTCATCTCATTTTGATCTCATTTGTCCCGCGTACAAAAACATGACGAGAAATTCACTGAACAAAGCTTGAATGTAGGCGGGTGTGTGTGTGTGTGTGTGTGTGTGTGTGTGTGTGTGTGTGTGTGTGTGTGTGTGTGTGTGTGCATAACTGCGTGCAGACACTTATTGTGATCCAACACGTGTGCAACTTGTTGTGCAGGGACTGCGCCCGTGAACGCGCCCTGCTGTCAGCTCCGCAGTCGTCCTCAGACTATCCAGTCAAAACAGCTCACGCTGGCTGAGTGTGAACTCGCACGTCAAACAGCACGCACGTATTTTATACATGAGGAATATTTAGGAGTGGACGTGCGGGCAGGGAGCTGTTGCGTTCTCACAGCTGCAAAAAGTCTCCATTATAGTAACGTCAATCATTGCACTCCTGTTTTTGGCAGGAGATGATATTACATTGCATCCATCCTCGTCCTTTAGCTCTTCCCTTTGACTCGTGAGACCGCTTAGGCTTACTCCCGGTGTGTGTGTGTGTGTGTGTGTTTTCTGCAGTGTGACAGCTACCAAATATCCAAATGATTTACTTGAAGGATCTTTATTTAAAAAAAAAAAATCTGGAACACAGTGAAAAACGCTTTATAATGGTCCCTCTCACATCCAACGCCCTGCTTTGAAAGTCAAATTTTCCTCTCCAAACCAAACACGGACATTTTAATCCTCTCACGTGACCTTCCCGCCTGCTTTAATCATTCTTTTAGTTTTAGTTTGCAAACGGGAATCATAAAAATGTGAATTCCTCACTTTTATTATGAAAACCCTTCTATTTTTGTAGTTTGATTGTTGCGGCAGCACCTGGGTGCGAGTTCATCAAAATCAGTTGATCTATTTTTTTTTCTTGTGTTTGTTGATCACTTTATTTTTTTCTCACAGTCTGACAGAAATACCGTCGTTTGTCCTTTACAGGAGAATGTTCCCCAGCTTCAAAGTGAAAGTCACGGGATTAAACCCCAAAACTAAATATATTCTACTTATGGATGTTGTTCCTGCGGACGATCATCGATACAAATTCGCAGACAATAAATGGTGAGTAAAAACACAGCATGCTCTGAAAACCTCAGCTCGCGAACAGTTATTTTTACGCGCAGGTAGAAATCTGGCACATTGTGTTTTTGTTTTGTTTTTGTTTTTTTGAGAGGTGGTGGTGTCACAGCTACTCTTTCTGGAGTTAATTGTAACAGGAAATTTTATATTGTTGTGATGGACGAGAATCGGAAGTGAATATATTATTTCCTGGAGAATTATGAACTGCGTGTTTTCTAATAGTTGCCAAGAAATAAAGTCAGCCGGTAGAAATGTTTCTGCCAGTGCTGAGTTTTCGGCGTTGAGGTGCTGAAGACTTTTCCCATAGCTACACAGGCCTATAAGTGCTGTCTAGTGTGGATCTCAGAGCTTTGGACATGAGGTTCTTCTACGTGTCAGTGCTTCTGATCCTGATAATCGCTTCTCAGTGCTGCCAGTGACCTATCCAAAGCATGTTCTGGAGCTCGGTCTCCCCTCTATTTATGCTGGAAAACAATCTCTAACTTCCAGTGGCAGTCCAAACTCAGGGATTACACTGTATGAGCCACTTCTTTATCTAATTAAGTTTAATAATTACCAAAGCAAAGTTTTGAAAAAGATGCATTCATTCATGGTATAGAGCTGTAAGTGCGTAAGTTGCCACATTGTGCACCGTAGCCTAATTAACTGAATTCAAAAAGCCATGGTTATTAGTAAAACGGTTCCACTATTTGCTCTGCTTAAGCCTTTACTTTAATACCTTAGATTTTATCCAGATCCGTTATCTTTTGTTTCTTTCTGGGTAGTGGCGCCGACTGACCCTCGGTCAGCCTTTGAGTGTTAGTCCAAAAAGTTTCTAAGAGTATGACTGTTTCTGTGTATAGGTCAGTGACTGGGAAGGCAGAGCCTGCCATGCCCGGGAGACTCTACGTTCACCCGGACTCTCCCGCCACGGGGGCGCACTGGATGAGGCAGCTTGTCTCCTTTCAGAAGCTCAAACTGACCAACAACCACCTGGACCCGTTCGGACACGTAGGTGCCTGCCTGTCATCAATACTATTTAACAACACGTCTTTATCGCTGCCACTGCTATCACCATTTGTACAAAAACATGTCTCATTATTATTATTATTATTATTATCTAGTTTAAGTATAGTTTTTGTCTAGATGTTAAGACTATTTTACTGCACAGATTTTTAAAATTATTGCTCCTTAAAGATTAAATATTCCTATTTTTTTAAAAGACAGAGATAGGAGCCCTTTATTGTTTGCCCTTGTTGGGCGATTTGCATGAATGCAGCTTACCAAATGAATTTTATCTCTTAAATATGCTTTAAATTTTTAAAGCAATCTTTCAGTTACTCTTTCACTCCTGGAACAGCAGGCCTATAAACTCAGTGAGGTCATGAAGTTGGCCTGTAAAGTTCTCTTTATTATGTTTTATTATATGTAAAGCATGTTCAGCGATAAAATTATTCCAAAATTCCAGAAACTATTTTATAGTTTTATACTAGCAGTTTTTTTCTACTTGAGCATTTTGTGTGAGATTATTTAAATATTTATTCTGTCTCTGAAATACTTTGGCAGGACAAAAAAAAAGTATTCCCTTTGAAATTATCCGGGACTTTTCTGCAAAGAGGACTTTACCAGAAAATCTAAATTTTAGTGTTTAATTGACTACTAAATTTTAAGTAATGAAATGTATTTTTTTAGTTTTCTGCATAAATTCCCCATTCATTCACTGTGGTGCAAAATTCTTCTTTTAAAAACATCAAAAAGTAAAAAAAAAAAATATAACATGGTGTTGGATTAGTTTCAAAAGCAAATACCACTACTGCTACTACTAATAATATTGATAATAATAATAATATTAACAAGCCTGATGTACTTAGAACATAAAAAATAAGAGAGACTGAGGAGGCTTTGTCCAGTTTAAAATTTTCTAATAAATGCATTGTCAATGTGAATTTGCCTTAGAAAACAATAAGTTTGTGAAGGTCTTCTGTCTTTACTACTACACATAATGAAAGCAAGGTAATGGAAATATGCTCTAAAGAGTCTGTGTGATTTCAGTTAAACTCATTTTACCCTGCCATCAGTACACTAATTTGTAATATGTGTCCTGGAACATCTTTGGTACATTTTGGAGCCCGGGTTTATTATAGCACCCCCTAGGTGCATTAGATGTGGACCTACTGGAATTCAGCTTGCATGTGTAGAAGAGATCAACTGGGCACTTTTTGAAGAAAAAGGAAAAAGGCACTTGCACCACCACCCACCATCTCCCTCACCCATCTCACCAGCGAGAGGTTGTATGGTACCGATTTCCTAGCTTTAACTCCTCATTATTCTGAACTCACGTTCAGGCCCCAGGCTTTTGTGATTCCTGTCTTACCCAAAACAGACAGCATAAACATCACTTACTTCATCAACAAATGGGGCTGCTGGCAGAGGGTTTGCATGAAAAAAGTATCTGGATGGGTACATTTAGGTCTAATTAGATGTCCTGGTGTAGAAACAGAACAGTCACATGGTTAGCTTTCTTATTAACAGGCTTAGCCATTAAAAGAAAAATACAACTATTAAGTTGGCAGACAAACAAACAGCTGGTTTGTTTTTAGGAGATTTATTCAATTAGGTGAAAAGATCTTCTAAATAATGCTTTTTGTTATTGTTTTTAGAGGCATATAAGTGCACAAGGTTTGATTCTGTAGGCACGAATAAAAGAACATATTTGGCAGATTTTTCATTGCATATTAACAATTTTTGCTTGCACTGTTACTATTAACCAGAATACACACACACACACACACACACACACACACATATATATATATATATATATATATATATATATATATATATATATATATATATATATATATATATGTGTGTACTAAGTCAATGGTTTCAGTGTGACAATGAATCAAAGTAAAGCTGGTTTCTGCTTTCACAGTTATCCATGGAAAAATTGCATATGAATTTCTACACAAGCCACTATCTGTCCACATGGTACCTAAAGGAATTGTTGCCTTGCCAAAGCCCAGCTGGTGAGATGAAACTGAGGCTCATTCGGAATGTGAGCAACATTGTAAATTTTGGGTTAGAGTGCGTTTTTGATTGGTTGCAGTGGTTCCTGGCTCTCCCTCTTTCGTGCTGGGAGAGAGCACCATGGGATTCATAAATGAAGTACTGGTGGCTGGCCAGAAATACACTCCATCAGCTTGTTGGTCCAGCTGGTTGAAATAACTTGTAGATGATTTATAATTACTAGCAGTGAGACATGAGAACAAAAATAATATATTGCTGATGCAGATTAGACCAATTCAGGACTGGCCTAAAGCTGATGTTTTCTTCTAGAAATGTCTGTAAATTACATACATGTCAGTGGACTGAGCTCAGGACTGATTTAATTGAGCCTAAAAGGACAAGTTGCCATTTTTTTGTGAATAGTTCATTGTGCTGTTTTTATTTATTTTTTTATCTTGATTTTTGGCTGTTTTAAAATCTAGTGAGCAATATTGATCAGCTTGGAGTTTAACCGTGACTCTTAAAGCTAACTTGTGATAGCAAACTTTTTTGTAGGAAACAAATAGAGATCTTTTAAATCTTATAAATAAGAAAGTCTTGTTGATTTGCAATTTTATTATTGCTTTCAGGCAGAAAATTAGGAAGAAGAGTAAGTTGAAACAGGCAGATGGATACTTTGAATGAACAGGGTCTTAATTATTCAAAGTATGTAATGCGTTACAGGCACACAGGTCCTTTTTTTCCTTTTCTATTCATAATATCATAGTATTGAGGTAGAACTCTCTTTTATTATGCCGTTTATGGTAAATGCACTGCAGTTATAGTGTAGGTTGGTAATGTATGTAAAATACAGTTTTTACGAAGAGAAGGTTTTAATTTGCCATTGTAAACAGATATGTATTAATCATACCATCCTAGTTTTGTGAAGTAACTAATTCTAAGTACACTTACTCATCCACATTAAGTATGGCAAGGTAAGTATGATTTTGGCTAGCTAATACATTTTTAGTTCCCATGATATTATTACATACATATCTTATAAAGGACATTGTTCCACTTTAAACTACCCAAAAAAGTTATTTGTTTAAACTTGACTATTTGCTACATTAAATATATATTAATTTTGTATCTATTAAATATAGCAATATACCACACTGGCTTATGCCATTGTGTTGTTAGTAATTTTAGTTGCAATTCAAGTATGTCAGTGCTAATACCTCTGTACTGTTGCTTCAGCAAAACTTTCATTACAACACTTTTCTCTCATATTTTTAAATTTTAGAGATGCAATGTTTGGTATTCATATCCATCGATGAATATGAAAAACTGCAGTACTAGGTTGGTTGTAGTTACAGTATTAAGTGGTGTTATTTTTGTATTTAAATTCTTAAATATATTTCCTTTATGTCTAATGTTTTATACCAATCTGTAGTTTTGGCTTTGATCTTCTTCAACTCCCAGAATATTTCTGTGTTATTCATCTCACCCATCAGTTTGCTCCTGCACTCGTCTCCCTGTCTTCCCACACATGTTTTGGCCCGGAGGGTGGAGTGTTAGGATCACACTGTTTATATTTGAATGGCGGTGCGCGATGAGCAATAGACGATGGTGTACAAAGACTGCTAATCCTGAGGCTCATGGAAACTCTCTGATGTGGGGGAACTTGAAAGTAAAGGGCAGCAGCACGAGACCCAAAGTGATCCCTCACTATCATTAAATACGATCATCCAGAGGCTGGTGGGGGGGACAGAGATACAGGAAACCAGGCAGGGCAGTGACTGGGCCACAGAGACGAGGCGTTTGCTGGGGCCCCAGTGGGTGGTCTACAGCTACACCCCGTGCTACCACAACCCCCCCTTATAGCACAAGTACTGGACTTTGGAAACCCACAGTTGGTGGACCATGCTATTTTCTGGGGTGAAATGTGCATTTAGATGTCCATGCAACTTCTAATATGTCTTGATGACAGACATTTTTAGCCTCTTAAACCATGCAGGGTGCTGGATGACATGTTAGCATCAGTGGACTAGTTGTTGTGGTTTGTTCCAATCTTGGAAATATCTGCAAACTAACAAATAACCCAGTAATGAATGCATGCATGAGAAAACTTGACATTTACCCTACTTTTTCCTTGCACTGTTTATTTTGGAGCAGCTCTTTGAAGTGTCATTAATAAATCCAAAGAAAAATGGTGGTGCTGCTGCTTAAAAAGACAAGTGAAGTTTTTTTTTTTACTATTTATTTACGCAATGTCAAAACTACAATGCAGGAAAAATCCACTTAATGTGAAAATTGTAGCATGTGATGACAAAATGCTGAGCCTGCTTATCTAACCAAACCTAAACAAATCCTGAGTAGTATTTTCGGAAGGGGGGGTTAAACTTACTTCCAATAAATAGTTTGCATCTACAAGGTGCATGGCAGACAGCTGAAACACACATTTACTCAGTTCCTGTCCATTACAAAAACCTATTCCACCATGAAATGAGATCAAGTTCAACTGGGAATTAATAATGGATGACTACTGTATTATCTCTGTAGGTCTCTATGGTTCACTCAGCTCTAAGAAAAGATTCTCGGTTATGTCTGTGTAATACTGCAGGATGCCCCCCATAGGTACTGAAGGTCAGGGTAATCCCCTCTCCTCTCATGCTAGCAGTGATAGGCATGTTCAAAAACAATCTTTAAAATAAAATATTGGAAGAATGCCTATAGAAAAGAAAGGTGGAGGGGTAGGTCAGCAGAAGAGCATGGGGAGTTCAGAGGACGCCAAGCAAAAATACCTTACTTTCTATGGATTTGATCAAATAAAAAACATTACATTTCCTGAAAGCTGATGGCCTTGACTGAGTGCTCATTCAAAACAATTAGACTTAAAATCCATGGATAAGAGGATTTTCAAAGAGAAATTTAGGTTTAAGTTCAGCTTTGGTAGTCCTCACTTAAACTTGGTTAGTCCAGTTAGAGGGCATAAAAAGGACATGCACATGCAAGTCTGTTAATGCATTTAATCTGTGTCACTGCTATGACAACTGTAGCATGTCTGCAAAATTAAAATTATTAATAATGTGCACATAACAGTATTTTTCAGACACAAATAAAAACGTTAAACCTTTAGTCTATTCAAAAGAGAAAAAAAGCTGATGTGACTGTGATATAAAAAAAATAGCAAGGCACATGGACTGGTTTTATTTTCAATGTGTATAAAAAGTAAAAACAAAAAAAAAACAAATTCAGTATATTTTGTACTGCAGTAAAAGTTTTACCTTTGGCCGCACAAGTCATTTTTTGAAAACTACACCTTATTTTGTAAGTTTATGAGGAAAAATCGATTCCTTTACTAAATAGCCAGGCTCAAATTGTCTAATTCATTAAATTATGCAAATAAGAATTATCTTCACGCATTAAATGAGTACTGTTGTCTCTGTCAAGCATACTATGATTAGGAAACTAATGCATTAGATAAGAATGTCCTGAAATAGGTCTTTTGTAAAGTGGTGAGATTTCTCAGCATTAAGTCTTTGTACCCCTTTTTGTGCACATGCGCAAAAAATACTACGGCCTGCGAATTACTCTTAAAAAAAATCAAAAGTAAAGTTGGTGTTTACTCAACAAAAAGGACATTTTTATTCTTAAATTTCTTCAAACTAAAACAACTTGAGTTTCCTTTTTAAACTGACTTCACTCCACGCAGGTCTAAAGAGGTTTGGTAGAGGGTGTTCTCCAATTTTGGTTTTGTTTTTTCTTTTTTTTAAGAAATGTCAAACATATGCCTGATGCTGCTTTTTCTTTTATTCTAGATCATCCTGAATTCGATGCACAAGTATCAACCGAGGATTCACATCGTGAAAGCGGATGAAAATAATGGTTTTGGCTCCAAAAACACGGCCTTCTGCACGCACGTCTTCCCCGAAACAGCTTTCATTGCGGTTACATCTTATCAGAACCATAAGGTAAATCCTTTGGGCTTTTTTTTTAAAAAAAAAATTTATTTATTTATTTATTTATTGGTGAGCAACTTTTAATTTACGGCCTATTTTATGGGGTGGTTAAATTTTATAGTGTTTCAACTGAGGAAAATAAGGAGAAGGAAAAAAGAGAAGTACAAACAGAACCATGGAGCCTGTTGCGTTTTCAGTATGCTGCCTGTACAAATGCACTTTTGTGAAACGGTCTTGTTTCCCATTCGAGCTGGGGGGGTAAATACAGAATTTGACATTGAAGTGGATTCAGCTCATTTTTTGCCCATTCTCCGTGCAGCTGTTGGGCGCACGTCGGTGAGTTTAAAGTCTTTACACTGGCAGCTGAAAGTCGCTGATATCACGTTCAGCCACTGACAGACGAAGGCAAAACTTCAGATACCGGACCAGACGACGTCTGACCTCAAGCGACTTTTTGTTAGAGGCTCAAAGCGCTTTGTAGAGTTAGACAAGCTGCAGATAAAGGAGGACAAACCCCCTGGCATGACCTGATCGTTAGGCCCCCTTTAGAGATCGAAATAAATCATTTCCTTTGCATTTGTGACATTGCTTTAGTGGCTGCTTTTATTTATCTGCTGGTGTTTAGCTTTCAGTCTGTTTCAGTGACTCGATTGTCTTCTTAACTGCACAGCCTACCGCTGCTTTATTTAAACGCTTCCCTTCAGCGTTGCGCACAGATGCGCAAAAAAGCAGGAGACTGCGCACCTGCACAAGCGAGAAGTCGATGTTAGGGTTCCCCTGTGCTTATATTTAATCTTTTAAAATGTACGCTTACTTTTTCACTGAGTTTTCTGAGTTTCTTTCTATCAATTAAGGACGGAATTTGAATGAACATGACTGAGTTGTGAATTAAAAGTATGAGAGCCCCGTTTTTCTCTAATCATCAGTTTAAAAACGTGCAGGTTCAAAATCAGATTAAACATGTCAGTGTTTTTTAGTCTTGCGTGTGAAGACCTGTGAAAGAAGCAGGAATAAAACTCAATATTTACACTGTTCACGTTTCTGGAGCGGGGAAATCTTAGGAATACAAATATATGTAAAAAGCATCTGTTTAACATCCTTAAACCATGCAGGCCTATATGTTTTTAGTTTGGGGGAATATGGGAGAAAGGGGTGAAAGCTCATAATGTCCCTGCCAGCCAATCCAGGTCTCTACGCTTCTGGGAACAGGAAGCACAAATGACCAGCATTCTGTAGAAACCATTCATTATTTTCAGGCCTGTTACTGGGGGCTGAGATCGTAACTCCGGGCTAATTATTGGGGCTTTCCAGACCTGCAGAGAAAAAAAAAAACGGCATTTCGGATTTCCAGGCGTTTTTACCACAACTGTCTAATCAAACAGTCTTAAGGAGTACGTGCTGCAGGCATGTGTCCAATTCACCTGTTGACTCCCAGCTAATGAAAATGGTCAGAGTCTCTGGTTTCAGCTCTTTCCAGTCGCAGCCGTAATTAAAGCATTTTTTCCAAACTGGGTTTTCTGAAGTGGTATGTTTTCTTAAGATTTTTGTCAAACTGGAAAGATGAATTAAGAGCAGCAGTTATTTTTTAATAATCTTATTTGAACGACTTCATTTTGCATCTGGAAATAAGTTTATGTCAGCCTCAGTTATTTTAATGAGCGTAGTTTGGACACAGTCTGGTCAAACTATAGCCTTTGAAGAGAACGAATTTTTGACTGATTGTCTGAACCTACTCTCAAATTATTTACAGTCATATTTTTAGTCTCTGTTTTATATATTTTTCCCATCCACTAAGTCTAGTCAGAAAAAAACTTGCATGTATGCACAGAATACTTAATTTTCTTTACACGGAATATTACGTTGGAATTGGTAATTTTTTGTCTAGCTGGATTTCTGGAACACCTGTTGAGAGTAAAAGGGGTGCATTAGACTCTGAACTTTAAATGCCAAACTTTTAAAATGATGAGACAATATATTAATGGTCTGACAGACAGCTTGTATTAACAAGAAGCTAGCAAAGTGTCACATGAAAGATTTTACAAGGTTTGGTGAAAGTGTCAGCCAGCGTGCAGACAAACCTCCAGTCTTGTCAGAAAGCTGGAAGCACACAAGAGCTGCCAACTAATTACCTGCCAGAAACCACTGCTCATGAGAGGGATCTCCATGGATTGTGTTTAACCTCTTTGGGATTAACTGACTGTTTAGGGGTGCCTGTAAAAAAAATATCTACACTTGTTTTCTTTGGTATTGATATTTATCAAAACATAAGGTCATAATATGAGTCATATGATTTGCATCTGTCATGCATGTGCCAACTCTCTGCTAAGCTAGACATCTAATGTGACATCTAATGTAATGTAACATCGTAAATTATGCAATGAAAAGTGATTTATTTAGACGTGTTTTTATTGAACTATTGCACTCAGGAGCTCAGCTCACAAAAATATCTTAGGTTTCTGGAAATGTGATTTGTTATTTCACTATTGGGTGGCTTGTGAGCACTTAGACACATCCAAACAAAAAAGTTGGCGCATCAGTTTTCCAACAATGTGCTTAATATTGTCATCGTAAAACCCCTGAGATGAAGAAGATTTGACTTGTCTGAGAGTTTGGCATATAGTGAAATCTTGCATATTAATAGCTACTCTTTTTATACATCAGTGTTGACTGTAATTGGGTGATGTGCAGTGTTTTAAAATCCAGGTGACAATTAAATGACATTACCAGCACAACAAATTACTTTTATTGCACAATGTGTGTTATCAATACTCTCTGTGTTGGCATTTTCAGATAACCCAGTTGAAGATTGAGAACAACCCATTTGCTAAAGGTTTCCGTGGTAGTGATGATATGGAACTGCACCGTATGTCCAGAATGCAAAGGTAAATGTAGAAGAGAATCAAAATGCATATGGTTTATACTGCATTTTTTAATTGATCTTTGGCTCTGACGTATGGAAATACTGACACATACTAAATGTTGTCAAACGAGTAGATAAATATTACATCAATTAGGCAGGGATTATGGACATCTTGGTCACACTGTCACTTAACGAGCCCCACTTTAATCCTTCAGTCATCTAAATGCAAACCAGTCATACGTGTTATTTTCAGTGAGTGTTATTTTCAGTGATGTAAGTGTAGTTTTTGATAGTCAGCCAGTTTTCATGCTGAAGACTTTTATGGCTGATCTGGCAGAACCTCTGAAACATGACTGTAACATCTCTCTTCCATAGAACACTTTCTACCAGGATGTTCCAACAGCTTATGTGACTGCTGCATGCATGTGTGTGTGTGTGTGTGTGTGTGTGTGTGTGTGTGTGTGTGTATGGATGGGTGGGTATGTGCATGAGTGTGCACGCAGTTGAACTGGTGGTATCTCTTGGTCAGGCAGCCAAGGCACTACACAGCCACATTGATCTCCCCCTCCCTCCCTATATTATTCAGTCCAGATGAGGAATGGAGCATGAGTCCACACTGTGTGGAAAACACTTTTTCAAAGGAGAAAATCTGGTTTTGAAAACTCCAACCCCCCTTTGTGCAGCCAGTGCAGACACTATGTTAATTCAAATGAAAAAAATCCCAAATCAGACAAAATAGGAAAAGCTGCTTAGCTTTTCCGAAGGTGTTAAAAGCCTAAAACCTAGAACCTAAAAACTCTGATTTTTAGAATAATGCTCTTTGTGGGCAAGTAGCTAAGATTAATGTTATAATTAATGTTGCAGCAAAACAGTAGTGGTTTTTTTAAAAAATTGCAAGCTTGATTGTACAAGACACACTTTAAGTTACTTTAAGTAGGTGCATTCCACAAGCTAATACAATATTTCAAGTAAAGTGCAATTCAGCTATCAGAACTTGTAAATGTATAGAAGTTGGTGAAAGTCCAAACCACACTATCAATCTTTCATGCCTTTGTCCAATCCTGCAGAGTACAGTAAGCAATGCACGTCTGCTCTTGGTTACAATATTAAGGGGGGAGCTTATTGCAAAACCAGGTCAGTTTTTCAACTGAATCTACCCCTGAAATCAAAGAACCAGAAGTAGCAAAATGATCTATTGATGGAACCTGAGGATTAATAGGAGTGAAATACATTCTGGCATTTTGGATTGAATGTTTTTCCCCAGAGAAGTTCTTCTCTGTGTGTCCTAAGTGGAAGTAAATCACTGATGGCGATCTTTGTTAACTGTTTGTGAGAAAAGATCCTATGATGAACTGTAGAGGATTAAAATAGTTCTCTTTTGTTGATTGTAAATTACAATTCAATCTGAGACATGCTTGGCATTTCAGTAATATTGTACAGGGTCAGATGACGACAATAACTAACAACTGTGATTGTGTATTTGTGTGTGCGCTTAGTACCAAGGAGTATCCGGTGGTGCCTCGCAGTACAGTGCGGCAGCGAGTGGGCTCCAGCCAGAGCCCCTTTAGTGGGGAGGTCCAGGGCCTGGCCACACCAAGCAGCCTGAGTTCCCAGTACTCCCAGTGTGAAAACGGTGTCACAAGCACTTCACAGGACATGCTGCCTCAGTCGGGTTCCTACCCCCTGCCACATGAGCATGGCCAGGAGTACCACTGCATCAAGAGGAAAGGTAGGACAATCTAATATGAGAGCTTAGTGTATTAAGAAGATGAAAGATTGACTATGACCATGGCTATTTTACAGTTGTTTATTATTTATTTTTAATATTTTTTATTTATAAATATACCATGTATGCACACAAAATGTTTAAATAAGTTTTAAAAAATCATATTAAATGTGTTACATTTGACAAAGAGTAATCCTAAATGCTGTACCTATTATTAAAGAATGCAATATGTTTATACTAATAAAAAATTTTGAAATTGCCAGTAAACCAGCATATTCCAGGTATTTAAGGAAAAGCATGAACATTTTTTATTGAAATGAAAATAAGGTTATGAGATTAATTAAATTATTAGAAGAAAGAAAGTGGAATACTTTCCAGATGTTCAAACAACAAATACATTTCAAAGGGAATACTGCATTATTCCAAAATATTTGATGATTGGCTATTAGCGTAGCAACTTCACATTTTGTATTGTACATCACTTTAATAACGCTGTTTTTCTCTGTTATTTCACTTTCAGTGGATGATGACTGTCACTCAGGAGATCACAGCTATAAGAAAGCCTATCTAGAGAGCTCTTCCAGTGAGGAGGACCATTACTACCGCCCTGTTGGCTACGCTCAGAGCCTTAGCCTCTCCAGTGGGCCCTACCGCAGTGAATCAAGCCAGCGGCAGGCCTGTATGTATGCCAGTGCCTCACAGAGTGTCGAGCCGGTTCCCAGTCTGGAGGACATCAGCTGCAACACCTGGGCCAGTGTCTCACCCTATGGTAGCTGTTCTGTCACCACCATGCAGCCAATGGATCGACTGCCCTACCAACACTTCTCTGCTCACTTCACCTCAGGGTCTCTGGTGTCCAGACTAGGAGGTGTAGGCGGCCATGCCTCTCCACAGCTGGGTGATGGCCACCATGCATCTATGTACCAGAGCTCCATGACCCATCAGACTCTGGGCCGCCAGTGCAGTCCTGGAGCTGGAATCCAGTCGCCAACAGCGGGCCTGCAGGGAAATGAGTACCTGTATACACACGGCATACCACGTACGCTATCACCACACCAGTACCACTCTGTACATAGTGTAAGCATCATGCCAGAATGGGGTGAGAACAGCTAAAAGAGTTTTTTTTTTTACTCAACAAATACAAAAATAAAAGGAAAAAACACAAAAGAGGACCAAAACAAGGCAAGGTTTAGATAAATTTATATTTATATTTTGCAAAAGGTCTTGCCATTCATCTTAATGAGATCAGTGTTGGTTCACACTGGACATTCGTAGGATGGTTTTTGACTAGGAGAGATGACATCTTATCACTTAACTAGTTGTGACAGCATGTGCACTTATAAGCAAACAAATAAACATCAGTAAAGAGGAGTTGGACAAGAAAAGATGCAAAGACTGCTCGAGAGCAGAGACCACAGACACTGAGGAGAAGGACAGAAGTGCTTCAGATGCTTGAGCTCCACAGGTTGACTGTGTTCTTGTGCAGTGGTGCTTTTTGGATGTCAGACCATTAAATGTGTCTTCAGCTATTTCTAACAAGTACAAAGCATTTTTATAATACGTCACAAATCTGTGTAAAAAAAAGGATGATTGTCTTCTGTCACATTAGCCTGAGTTCTCATTTTCTTTTTATAGTTTTTGTAGTTAACTTACTTTGTAAAATTGCTCTAAGTTGAAACATGAAGCAAAGTGTGGGCCTTTGTTTTAGCTCTTTGGTGAATTTGCTTAGACTTAAATCTGGCAAAAGGGGTTTTTATCATTGTATATTTACATGCACTTAAAAAAATTGATTTATTTAATGATGTGAAACATGACACAGGCATGCCTGAAAAGGCAGACATTCTCTTCACTAAGTACAACAGTGTTACAACCAAACCGTAAACAACAATACCAGCAAGACCGTAAAGAGTAACATGAGAGGAACCTGAATCACATTTACCCTAGTCATGAACTTAAGATTTCATTAGGTATTTAAACAATTTAGGAACAAGGCGCACAAAATTTTAGTGAAGAAAATTCAAGAAACTCCCTAAAAATCTTTGCAGTACTATAACACTCACATACCTACTGCTCTCAGGTATATTAATACTAACAGTATAAAGCCACTCACAAAGCATATTGAAATTGTATCAGCAATATATGGTTCTGTACTTGTAGCGTGACAGGGCAGAAAACACAAACAAAATACAAATAAAAACAGTAGAGAAATGATGATAAGAAAACCAAAATGACTATCAGAACCTAAAGCTTGTCTATCATTAGCTAGTATACATATCTTCTAATTAATATAAATGTAAATATTTTTCTTAATAATAAACGGTGGATATGTAAGGGAATCAGGATGTCCAAAACACAACCCCAAGTAATTTTTTCTCCCGATATTTACTGGATCATTTTTCAGTCATGCTGTGCGTTTGTGACCTTTGTGGGGAGTCCTTCTGTCCCCAAACTCATTAATGCAACTTTAAATGTTGTAAGTATTTGATTTCAGCTGTGTTGTTATTAACAGCAGTAAAGGAGCTGGAGATATAGTTAGGTCTACAATACATAAACTCAGAACTTAAGATGAGAATAGCCTACTTTCTTCTCCATATGTAATATTGAAACAGCATTAAATTAATCATTACTAATACAATTAAAGTGTTACTCTGGACCTACACACTACTAAAACAACAAAGATGTTATTTACAGCTTTCAGTGAAATTAGCATTTGTTATAGATCCATATTGTGGGGGGTTTATGACTTGTAGTCTGCCATCAATCACACAATCTTGAAGTGGAACTCATTCCATTGGCCAAAAAAAGACGATATGAGATGCAATAGCACAGTCTCTATGTGCTGAATCATACTTTCCATGCTATTTTTTTCCATTTCCATGAAATCAAAAATGTAAACTTTTGCTTCAATCAGGTATTTGAAATTTATTAATCTGTCTGTTTCCTGACATTAAAAAATAACTCATTCCTTAGCTCATAATATACTGCCAAACCCTAGCCACAATCCATGTAGTGTGTATACATGAAAAAAAGTGCTCATTATTTATTTGGATTGTGCAGCATATACTTGAGAGCAAGCTACAGTATAAAGAAAATTAAGTCCTCAACTGAGGGTGAATTGCTGTGCCTCCTTATCGTCCACATCAGACATGAGAAACTTAGTTCAACATGGCAGTATTACATTGTAATATCAGATACTTTGACAAAGACTTTTTACATCAAACAGCATGCTTCTGAGATAAAAATCCCTGCAACTGTTGCAGGATATTTTTGTTTGTGCAAATTTGATTATGTGTTTTATGCACATTCAGACACATTTCTCTGGTACCCAGTGAATATGCGTGCTCTGATGTTTTGTATTAATTCTCAGAATGGCACTTCAGTGACAATCAGACAATTAAAGTAGCAGTTAGACATCAAACAGAATGTAAATTTGAGAATGCAAACAAAATTTACTTGATACACATTATGAAACAAAGGTCAGTATCATCATAGAAATGAGGATAGGTCTGTTTCACATGTGGACAAAGGCTAATTTTTAAATGCTTGTAGTCAATAGAATGTTATTTGTCGATAGTATTTATTTTACATCTATGTAAATCAACTTGCTCCTGCATGTATCAAAGATAGATGGTTCAATTTCTTTTTATAGCCGGCTTTTTATGATTGTATAGGGTTTTCTAATCATACTTATATAGAAAATAGGAGATTACTATACAGCTGACAAAAAATTTTCAAAACAGGATTAAAAAACATGAAAGTGTGGATAACTTTGTAAATAAACATGTACATAACAGAATACCTGCAATAAATTTAAAAAAGAGAATCTTGCCGAATTGTGTTTCTGTTTTTTATGCCCTGTATTTTGACAGTTATACATATTTTGTAATTTAGCCTCTGTATATCACCACAGTGGATTTTAAATCAAACAGTCAAAATATCACTTTGAAAATATATCAGATCTCAATAGAAAAAAAATCATGCTAGATATCTATACCGATATGGACTGGCTAATGTGTTAGGAATGAAAGGATACCACATCATTTGATGGATTTAAAGACACCCCAAAAATTAAAGTTAAAAATTATACAGCAGGCTTTTCCATTTTGCTGAAAATTCACTGCGGCAGAATAAAATGGTACTCAGTATTTTATAAGGCCCCTGTGTCCTTGTATGCATGCCTGACAATGCTGGGACATGCTCCTAATGAGCTGGATGGTGTCCTGGGGGATCTCCTCCCAGATCTGGACCAGAGTAACACTGAGCTCTGACCGAAACATAATGTCCCAGAGGTGTTCTATTAGATTTAGGTCAAGCAAGTGTGGGAGCCAGTCAATATTATAAATCCCTTCATCCTTCAGGAACTGCCTGCATGCTCTCACTACATGAGGCCTGGGTTTCTCGTGTACCAGGAGGAACCCAGCACCCACTGCACCAGGCTAGGGTCTGACAGTGGGTCCAAGGATTTTATCCTGATACCTAATGACAGTCAGGGTGCCATTGCCTATCCTGTAGAGGTCTCTGTATGGAAATGCCTCCTCAAACCATCACTGACCCACCACCAAACTGATCATGCTGAACGATGTTAAAGGCAGCATCACATTCTTCACAGCTTCTCCAGACCCTTTCACGTCTGTCACATGTGCTCAGAGTGAACCTGCTCTCATCTGTGAAAAGCACAGGGGACCACTGATGGACCTGCCAATTCTGGTATTCTATGGCAAATATCAAACAAGTTCCGCAGTGCCAGGCAGTGAGCACAGGGCCCACTAGAGGACGTCGGGCCCTCAAGCCACCCTTGTGAAATCTGTTTCTGATTATTTGGTCAGAGACATTCACACCAGTGGCCTGCTGGAGGTCATTTTGTAGAGGTCTGGCAGTGCTCGTCGTGTTCCTCCTTACACAAAGGAGCAGATACCGGTCCTACAGATGGGTTAAGGACCTTCTACAGCCCTGTCCAACTCTCCTAGAGTAACTGCCTGTCTCCTGGAATCTCCTCCATGCTCTTGAGACTGTGCTGGAAGACACAGCAAACCTTCTGGTAATGGCACATATTGATGTGCCTTCTGGAGGAACTGGACTAACCTTCCTAGGCATCATGCTACCAGTAGTGACACTGATCCCCAGCCAAAACTAGTGAAAAAAACAGTCATAAAAGATGAGGAGGGGAAAATGTCAGTCACCTCCACCAGTAAAACCATGCTTGTTTTGTTGTTGCCCCTCTAGTTCACCTGCTGTTGATTTCATAAACACCAAAGCAGCTGAAACAGATTAACAACCCCCTCTACTACTTAACTGACCAGATCAATATTCCAGAAGTTTAATTGAATCGATGCTGTAGTCCAATTAAAAAGTGTTCCTTTAATTTTTTTGAGCAGTGTATATAGTCCCTGATTTTAAAATGCTCAAAAATCCACCGTGGTGGTGTACAGATCCAAAATTACAAAAAATGTGTCAATGTACAAATTCTTATCAACTTTATTGTACAAATAAAGTAGAAATGCCAAAAAAGAATGGGAAAATTATGTTAGGTGATCTCAATATCAAGTAATGAGATTGATTGATTCAACTCTAGTAGGCAGAGAGCTTCAGATCAGAAAAGAAAAGAAAACAACCGTCAACAAAAAATATAATCATTGAACTATCACTATAAATGTGATGATGGCAGCATTCATTGTGCAGAAGTTGTGCTGCAAGAGGGATTGGTCATTTTACAAAAAGGCGGCATCATCATAAAGGATATTATGTGAAAATAATGAAGCATTATCTGAAGATCTTCCAACTGGACAATGACCCTACAGATACGGATGGTAAAAATATCTATTCCATCCATTTTCTTCTGCTTGTCCAATTCAGGGACTGTGGGAGGAAGCCAGAGCACCAGCAGAGAAACCACGCAAGCACACAGAGGATACGCAAACTCTGCACAGAAGGGCCTAAGCTGGGCTGCAGCTGAATTTGAACCTGGACCCTCTTGCTATGCTAAGCAATAGTGCTAACCACTGCACCATCATGCTGCCAGGTAGCAAAAATATCTTAAGGGAAAAAAGTCATGGACATCAAAAAGCTCTGATGTCATTTTTTGGAGCCACATTATCTTTTAGTCAGATGCATTTCAGTCCTCCACCAGCCAGCCTGTGAGCTTGGCCAACATTTTGCTATCATTGAGTGGGTGAGTGCATAGTTGCTAGGGTTGGTGACACGGATTGCATAGTATATAGTTTTGTATCGTCAGTCATGCTCTTTCATGCTCAGTTCTTCATCCAGTGGGATGAACTAGACTGAGAAATCAGTTTAATGTTTCTTTGCACAGTTTTTAGCTTCTATCTTTCCTTCATGTTTTGTCAGTATTTTGGTGTATCTTGTTGCTTACTTCTTGATGCTTGCTACATCTTTGATAATGCTATAAGGAAAAAATCTGTACTTATTTATTTGTCAACATTTGCAAGTATTCTCAATATTATACCATCAGCACAAAATAAAAGTTATTGCTGAGTCTGATAAGAAGATAGGCAGGTCATTTCCTTTACAGATTTGGTCATAAAATACTGAACTTTTTTTCTAACTTGTCACAGAGGGGGGCATCACAACTGACCTTATAATGTCCTTAGAGTAATATGAAAGCCTGAATTGTCATGGCAGTAGATCTGATGAATTGCAAATGGGAAGTTTTTGCACACAGCAAAGGAAAAGTCACACATAAATATTATTTGTCTGACAAACTTGAAAGTCTGTACCAAATATTGGACAAATTTATGAAACTTGCTGGTACCGCCACATAAAAATATGTCAGGCAATCACCAGTGCAACATCTTGGAATATACTGCGCGTATCTTGACCTTGTTGTGATCATGGAAATAGAAAGTCATCCAATAATTGTAAGGACATTTAATAAATGTCTAACTAAAGCCCAAGGATCACCAAACTCTATGGGCTCTTTCACAGAGCACAAACTTCTCCAAAGTTCTAGTAGCTGTTGAAGGTGGTACTCTCTTACTTTTGTGTCCACACTGCAGAAACTGGGGACTGCTGTTGTTCCTTGGATTCGGTTTTTAAAGAATTTTAAAGCTCTATCTACAAAGCAGGTTTTTTCTCAGCATATCAACAATTTAAAGGTGTACTTTCATTGGTATAGACATAAAATGTAGGTAGACTGGTCAAACACAAGAATGCAGAACAGGAAACCACTATTTTAAAAAAAAAAACTCTAACACTGGGAAAACATTGACCACATAAAACCGCTGTATACTATGAATATCTCTGTCCAGAATCTGTAAAGATTTTTCTGTGTGAGGCACTGAGCCCATGGGAGTGGGGTGAGGGGTGGGCTTACAAATGACCAAGGGAAAATTATAGAGTGAAGTTGCACTGAACAAAAAAATTATGCCACCTTTCTGCATTTATTTAAAAAATATTAAAGCTGGATCATTTATAATTACTGATTACACTGCTGGATTTGGAGAGGATTTTGCCACATAAAGTTTGAAAACCATTGTTGTAACGTGAGAGCCAGCTCATTTTCCCCAGACATGCAATCATATCCACTGAACACAGAGTAAAATGAATTCTAGGAACAAAGACACATTTTTATTATGTGTCTATTGTACAATAGGGTGTGCAATGCCTGTGGGTGCAATTGACCGACAAACACAATCAGTGAATACAGATTTAATGCAGACGTTCCAAATCACGTGCCCGCGTTTTATCAAAAGCAATAACACTAACTGAAAAGAAGGAGGATTTTAGGGATGAAAAGATAACTATGGACAACATAAGTTTTCTTAAAGGTGAGAACTACAATGAACTTAGCTATATGATAATGGAATGGTGAATAAGTTTTGACTTACTAGACCTTTACTGAGGACTGAGCCCAGTCTAAACTTGATCACCCAGGTTTGATCTTGGCAACTTTTTAACTTTGACACAGAAATAACAGTACACGAGGTAAGATCAGTTAAATTCAACCAGCAGCAGCGAGAAAACAACTTTATTCCTGTATCCAGAGATCCCAGGGATTAAATGTCTGCAGTGCACCTTTCCTGCCTTTCACCTGCTGAGAGCTACTAACCCATCCAAAAAAAGTCTCTTGCAGATCTTTGTATGAGTGTATTATTAATATTATTATTAATAATCCTAATATTGAAGCAATTAATAGTGCTGTAAATAAAGCTGTACTTCAACAGGGCCATGCTATGATTTCAAAGTCAAACCATGTTGCAGTTCTGAATTTCACTCAAAAACATTACAGCTAATGGAAAACACCCACTGTTGCATCAAAATGTGGCCACTGGAGGGGAAATTACTCAACAGTTTGTGGTCACTGAATATGTAGTTCTGCACCATCAGTTATGCCTCCATCAGAATTTTACCCTTTAATGCCAATGCTAGTGAGTTGCTAAGTTAGGAATTGTGTCTGGTTATACTTGTTCAGTTTGCTAGTTACGGAAATCTTTAATTTCTTCTGGCATGCTGAGATGTGCATTTTAGTAGCTGGACTTTGAGCAGGGCATGATGTGACACAACCCCACAATATTTCCAAGTCTGTATTGTACAGGTGATACATAGCTTGGTAACAAAAGTGTCCAAGTAAGCTGTGACAGTGAGCCAGCATGCATAATCCCGAGACTTCCCGGGAAGTGGCTCACCTAGATGGAATGTAATCGTTTTCAATGTTAAGAATATCCTATGTGTCAATGTGTCTGCTGTGCAAAGGCCTATTTGAGAACTTTGCCAATTTGTCCCTAACAGAAACGCTGAACTGCTTACATTATCAGAATGTGGAAGTGATACAGGCAGGTCACACATGTATAAAAATGAAATGTTTGCGGGAAATTAGAAAATGCAAAGTTCCATCAATTTAACCTCTTTATCCCTTTCTGCCTCTGATCTATTTGTCTTTGTTACTGTCTCTACCCAGCCTTCTGCTTCTTCATCTCCTTTACTCCCTGTGATTCTGTTCTCAATCCTTCTAACTACCCCACCACTCTCTCCACCTCCCCATGGCCAAACACACTGACCTAGACTCCCAGCCTCCTTTGATGTGAATGATGTGACCCCTGCGCTCCAGTTGCCCCTACACCGCCAGTCTTATCCTCTCAGAGAGCCGGCACAGCCCACGGAGAGGGCCAGTCATTAACCCCATACAATCCAGGCTTCTCCTCCACCGCTTAAACACATGATGTATCGCAACACCCACCCCCATACATCCCCCCAGATTCACCCAAACATGCCTGTGTGGGCGAGGGCCGATGATGCAATAGGCTCTTTAAACATTTAAAGAACGGGTCAGCTTTTCAAAGGGAGGAGTTGGAACCTTTGGCCACTGCTTCAGTTATCATGGTCAGCAGTTGAAAGTCTGGAGATATGTCAGAAGGAAAACAAATGAATGTCTAATGAATGGAAAGCCTGGATAATAAATGAAACTTCATACTGGTACATCACTGGTTTATTTGGATTATGAGTGTATGTCTTTGGCATACTGGGACCGATAGGGTTAGATAGGATGAAAAGAAACAATGCTTTTATACTGACTGAATATGATGAAATGATGATGATGTAACTTGTATATATGATGAGACATATTTATTATAATACCGTCACTCTAAAAGAGAACAAGTACATTAAAACATCACTGAATTCCTATTCAAGTATCTTTCAGTTGACCCTACATCATTTTGTTATTTCTGCAGAGAGAAAATTAAAACAAGTCATCTCAGAGTAATGATGAGTCATGGCCTCGGTCACCCTAAAAACTTAAACCTAAACAAATCACAGTCTGGGTGCCATGCATGACAAAGGAGAAGAGTGCAAGAACAAGAGCATTCCTTGGAGTAGAAAAACGAGGGATAGGAGGGGGGATTACTTTATTAAGATCTACTGAAACACAGATAACCACAGATAGATGAGTACCTCGCACAAAGAGGGTTTTCAGAGAATCAAATCCATCTCGTGCAGGAGTTGCAAACATCTGTTTAAAAAGTGGAATTGATGCAACAGTATGTCTTTTCTTAGAAAGTGGAGCTCCCCTTTTGAAAACCTTTAGACAACAGGCTAGACATCTGTAAACACCTATTTCTGCCAGCTAAGCAAACAGAGAGAGGAGGGGACAAAGAAATTAGCTTGAGGTTTGTGCCTCTCTGTGCAATTCTAATAAAGATGGGCCCATGTGGGCTTCAATCAACAGAGCATCTGGACCATCCACTTGAGGAGTAAATGCTAATATTGGTCTTTCTAGCAAATAAAACAAAGTCTAGCACATACATGCTGGCACATTGCCAGAGCATATATTTATATCTAGCAGAGGCTTGTGGTGGGGTAGCAGTTGTGGTGAGTTTGGAGTTCGCCGTCAGATAACACATTTTCTGGTTCATGTAAAGATGTTCAGTATATCAACAAAGATATGCATCACTGTGATGTGAAATTTGCATTTTTGCACAACAGCCGTTTTTACCTTAACAGTCAGCTGAGACTAGTCCTGGCAACAGAGCGCTGACAAGGGAGAACAGGCTTTCCCATCTCCCACCATTCAGCCTTTCAGCACCATTCCTGGCCAGAATCCTGGGGAGAGCTGGAAGAAAATGGGGAGGGCTGGGAGCGTCCTCTGAGAGAGGCAGACAGGGATGGCGCAGTGTTGAAAGGGTGAGAACCAGAGAGTAGCTTAGAACTAGAGAGAAGTGCAAAAGCTGTTAAGCTGTGTCCATGCAGTAGTGAGGAACTTCCAAATGGGTGTAATAACTGTTCAATTTTGAACATTAATAAACAAACACCTGCGTATGTCTAAGGTGTCCTAGAATCAGCAGTTAAGTCCCAACTCTTTATAAAGAGTAAACAGGGTTCAGATTCTGGTTTTATCTTCAGCTGGTTCAGACTGTTAAATGTCAAGTCCTCAGAGTCTAGACAGGATCAGTAACAAATACTCAACTATTTAGTTAATGACAAAAAGAACGTTTTCACAGGACTCTATACAGTTGTGAAAAACTAAGTATATCCCAAGATTCAGTAGCTTGTAAAATCATCAGTAAGTTGAAGTAATATTTTTCTGTGTGACTTTATCATTTTTAAGAAGGGGGACCAGAGAGTGTGTTCCAATTATAGAGGGATCACACTCCTCAGCCTCCCTGGGAAGGTCTGGGAGAGGAGAGTCCGGCCATTGGTCGAACCTCGGATTCAGGAGGAACAATGTGGTTTTCTTCCTGGTTGTGGCACATTGGACCAGCTCTTTACCCTCTCGAGGATCCTTGAGGGCGCTTGGGAGTTTGCCCAACCAGTCTAGATGTGTTTTGTGGACTTGGAGAAGGCATTCGACTGCGTCCCTCACGGATTCTTGTGGGGGGTGCTTCAGGAGTGTGGAGTATCGGGCAATCCGATCGAGCAATCAGGGAGATTGACAAATGGATTGGGGCAGCGTCTGCAGTGATGCGGATGTTGTCCCGGTCTGTCGTGGTGAAGAAGGAGCTGAACTATAAGGCAACGCTTTCGATTTACTGTTGTATCTATGTTCCTACCCTCACCTATGGTCATGAACTTTGGGTAATGACCGAAAGAATGAGATCGCAAATACAAGTGGCTGAAATGAGCTTTCTTTGCAGGGTTGTTGGGCTCACCCTTAGAGAAGGGTTGGGCTCACCCTTAGAGAACTCAGTCATCCGGGAGAGGCTCAGAGTAGAGCCGCTGCTCCTCCACATTGAAAGGAGCCATTTGAGGTGGTTCGGGCATCTGATCAGGATGCCCCCTGGACGCCTCTCACTTGAGGTGTTTCAGGCACGTCCCTCTGGGAGGAGACCCTGGGGAAGACCCAGGACATGCTGGAGAGATTATGTCTCCCAGCTGGCGTGAGAACGCCTTGGTGTCCCCCCTGAAGAGCTGGAGGAGGTGGCTGGGGAGAGGAAAGTCTGGGCTTCTCTGCTGCCTCTG
>VUQH01084645.1:0-20834 GCA_015106775.1 Etroplus canarensis
GAGCAGAAAAGAGATCTAACAGACTCCGGAAAGTCAAAAACTATAAAAGATCTTTCAGAGGGATGCAGCACTGTTGAAATTGCCAAGATATTAGGACATAACCACAGAACCATCAAATGTTTTGTTGCAAATACCCAGTTTTGCAAGAAATGTATTGAGAAAAAAATATGCAAATTAATTGCCAAAAATTTGAGAATAATCAAATATGAAGCTACCAGAAACCCATTATCCTCCAGTGCTGTCATATTCCAAAACTGCAACCTACCTGGAGTGTCCAGAAATGCAAGGTGTTCAGTGCACAGACATGGTCAAGGTAAGAAAGGCTGAAACCTAACCACCACTGAACAAGACACATATGTTGAAATGCCAAGACCGGGCCAAGAAATACCTGAAGGCAAATTTTTCAAAAGTTTTATGGACTGATGAGATGAGAGTGACTCTTGATGGACCAGATGGATGGACCCTTAGCTGGATCAGCAATGGGCATAGAGCTCCACTCTGACTCAGACGCCAGCAAGGTGGAGGTGGGGTACTGGTATGGGTTGGAATTATTAAAGATGAGCATGTTGGACCTTTTTGAGTTGAAGACGGACCCAAACTCAACTCCCAAACCTACTGCCAGTTTCTTGATGACACTCTCTTCACGCAGTGGTACAGGAAAAAGTCTGCATCTTTCAGGAAGTGCATGATTTTTATGCAGGACAATGCTCCATCTCATGCATCATAGTACTCCACTGCATGGCTAGTCAGTAAAAGCCTTAAAGTTGAAAGAATAATGACATAGCCCCCTCCTCACCTGACATACACCCTATTAGAACTTGTGGGCCCTTCTTAAATGTGACATGTACAATGAAGGAAAACAGTACACCTCTCTGAACAGTGTCTGGGAGGCTGTGGTTGCTGCTGCACAAAAAGTTGATGGTCAAGAGATCAAGAAACAGACAGACCCCATGGATGGAAAACTTTTAAGTGTTATTGAAAAGAAGCGTGGCATTATTGGTCAGTGATTTATTTTTTTAAAAGTCAGAAATGTTTGAGTTGTAACATTTGAATTGTTTGTTTATTATTTCCACTATAAAATATGAAAATAAACAAGTGAGATTAGAAGATTTTTGTTTTTCTTTGAGTTATAATAGTATAGTAATAATTGTGCACACACAGATGTTCTCGTACGAGCAACCACTTTCACTTCCTTAAATATTCAGGTTTAAGGTTTATTAACAGTTTTGGATTGACCAAGAGCACTGTTTTTGTTAAATAATAAAACTAATCCTCATAAATGCAACTTGCCTAACAATTGTGCACAGTGTTTTGTGGAGCTGATACTGGTCTACACTTTTAGGTTCCCCATGCCTCTCTTGAACTCTACCATCATTTTTAATGTATAGAGTGCTTTCACATCCATTTTTTTAAATAAGGAAACTTTTGAGAGTTGGCTGTTGAACCAAGAGGAAACCTCATAAGCAGAAAAATAAAGCCCAGTGCAAAAGGGGCAAAAGCTTCTTTTTCTCTAGGTGCTTCTTGAGGCTCGCTCCAAAAGGGAGCTGATCCTCATAAACTCCCACATTAAAATGCCCAGGCTTAGAGCATTACAATCCCATTTTACAGCCTAGTACAAAAACAGTTTTGGCCTCTGTGGATAGCTTCCCTCTTCATAACAACTCTGATTGAGGTGATTTTTTTTATAACTCATCCAGCTGGATCATTGAGTTTGGGGTGTGGCTGCATTGATTGACAGGTATACAAATGTTGAAGTTTCAAAATGTGGGATCAGATCCCAGTGGGTGATGTCACTGTGGCTGGTCCAGCTTCAATGCTGTCTATGTGGTAAACCTGCAGATGAACAATATTAAACAGTGGTGTTAGAAATTAACGCAAGTAATCTGGAGAAGGTTGCATTGGTCTTTACTGTTAATGCTCATTTTTGTAACTGCTGTAACCAAAATTAGATGAAAAATGCATATATATTTTTTAAATATTATTTTTATTTAATCTTCTGTCTGTTATCTTGATTATCTTTCTTAACACATCACTTTTGTAACTTGATGCACCTGCATGCACTTGCAATTTCTAATTTAATTGTAAATGATTTAAAATAGTGCTTTTATTGGTCTATGTTCTCATTCCTAGCATTGATTGAACTTTTGGCCCAAACACATCCCACTCTTTCAATATTTCTGTGAATATACATATGCAGATCTCTTGAGAGTTACAAACCTCAGCTTGTTGGACAACAGTGCTTGCTGAGACTAACTAATTATACATTAGTGTTAAATTAAGTATCTGTGTGTGTGTTTGCTAAAGGTACATAAAGTGCACCCGGTGTGCCTGCTTCCCGGCTTGTGTGTAAGCGTGGGTGTGTCAGCTGCGATTTGTGTGTGCATCTTGATCCCGTCCCCAGAGAGCACATGCTAAATTAGGATGCATATTATTTAAAGATGCCCTGGGCTGGGTTTCAGCTGGGTATGTTTGTGTAGCGAATATGTTGATTTTTTTTTTTTAATGGTGCCCTGTGCGAGCCTATTCATGCTGCCAGGGAAGCAATCTTAAGCACAGAAGTGTTTGCATGAAAGGAGAGGAAGCCTTGAGCTTCATTTTGTCTGCTATGAATTCAAATGATTTGCTCTCTTGGGTTGTTCAAAGTGTGGTGCTGAATTTATTTTGTGTCTGCTTTGGCTCAGTTGTAAATAGTATGACCTCTTAAAACATCTGAAAATAAGACCTTGTGAGCTAAAGAGTTTAATTTCACTAAGCATATGTGTGTATATATGACATGTCAGGTCATTAAAATAAAAAAGAAAAGAACAGTTTAGAGATCAAATAAAATTTTGGTTTTCTCCAGCTTAATCCTGTAATAGACATCATCATTTAGGATGAGATGAGATGAGAATATAGTTGATCTTCAATGTTCATATGTTTTTTCTCTGTCATTCTTTCTTTTCATTTTCAGACTTAAAGTTATGTCTAATTTTCTAAAACACTTTGGGATTCTCAACATTTGTTTATCTCATCATCTGAAGAAAGACATATGTTTATATAAACCTGACACCATGGTCCTTTACAGAGGCTTCCAACATATAACAATTTATATTCTAAAGTGCCACAAATACCTTACACCAGCTTTAGCAGTGGGTGTCACACGAAGATCAAAGTGAGTAAACTGGGCTGTTCTGATTTGCTCTTAGTTAATGCTTTGATACTTTGACTTTCCTGCAATGGTGTGTCTCAGATGGATTTGGTAATTTTATCCTGTTGCCATACTGGGTCACCAAGGTTTACCTCATAGTGTAACTGATATACATGATGGGATATGAGCTGCTCAGATGAACAGAAGGTGGTTTAAGGTGCTGTGCAAAATTAAAGGCTTAACCACACCGAATCATAATAACATTGTGACTAAGATCAAATCACATGGGTAAGTTTCTCTGTATTATTTTCAATTTTGTGAGTGTGCCAGTAGCCTGGCTGTGCTCAGTTGGTCAATCAACTTGCATTCACATTCTTTCAATTCCTCACTGCTTTCTACTTGGTCACATGAGAGTGTAGGAGTTATGCTAAAGGTGCCCACGTAGGTGGGAAGATGTGAGTTATCTGTTGAGTTAGATTGATATTGAGTGTGTGCCGCAGTAGGAAAGGCTTTACTAGAAATTCAAAGTAGGGCTGAACTTTAGTTCCTAGATCTCTCAATAGTATATTCTGTTATCAGACAATAGAGAGCGTACATTTAGGAATCTCTTGAACAGCCATTTGTGTATTCATACTGAGTACGCACTTCCTTTAGTTCTCATTCAAATGCAGTATATTATTCAAAGATCACAGCACATCTCTTACATCTGTGATGGAAAATGTCATTACTCAGAACCCTGGTGCGAGCATAATATGTGAAGCTTGCTCAGTGCAGTCTGCCCTTCCTCAGAGCATGTACCTGGTAGTGTCACATAACAGCCTCATTCATCATCCTGACACAGTGTGAGATGCTCAACCCTGATCCTTGTGCATGAGCATTATAATGTATATGTGCCTCACTTGAAAAAGAAGCATCAAAGAAAAAGAGAGCGTTTTTTTTAAACTTCTCTGTAAAGATCTTGTCTCTTATCTGGATCATGTTTGTTTTCATACTATCTAAAACTTTACCAGTTACCATCCTATGCACCACTGTTACCAGCCCTCTCCTGTAAGTTCATTGTGCTGCTGTGTGAATAAACAGGTTCTGATTTGGATCTCCTGTGTTACTCCCATGTTGGTTTTATTGCTTGCTTTGTTGACTCATGCAAGTGGGTCTGGCACTTGACATAGCCATGTGGAGGCCCCATGCTGCTGGGAGGCCCCACATGCAGGAAAGCTGCTCTGTGATTGGAGGAAACCAGAATGGGATGAATGGGCACTGTACATAGAGCAGGAGGCATGAGGGACTGCACTGATACGCCCCCTCTCTCAGTCGCTATCCCTTGTTCTCTGTTCTGCTCCCATGTTTGTCTGACTATAGCCTCTATTTTCACTGGACACTTTCAAGCCATTCGCTGTTACACTGGTTGTGAGAAGAGGGTCACCGTATGATCTCTTTCATATTGTCAAGTGCTTTTGCACATCAAATGTGAAGAGGCTAACAAATACAGAGAGGTGTTCTTTTAGAAGTTTTGGAACCATTTAAAGCTGAAGCAATTAAGTGATTAACTATCAAGTCAAATGATTGTGGAGAAATAATTTTGATTTTCAAATTTTGAGTAATTTGTAAACAAAAATGGTCAAAATTCACCAGCTTATCATGTGTAAGTTTTCATGATGGCAAACTTGACATGCTTTTTTCCTTTTTACCTTACTTAGAAAATGTCAGAAAGGAAAGTATAATTTTTAGTGTTTTTTCTTATTTTTAGACCAAATAACTAATTAATTCATTGCAAAAAGGTGAATAAATACTCAAATACAGCTTCTTAAACATCAGTATTGTGCTTTTTGAAAGTTAATTAGCTGGAATTAAAGAATTATGCAATCTAAATTGATCTCAAATACAGAGGTCCCCAAGCAGCATCAGAATATACTTGATCTAGATAGATGTGTTTGTAAACTCTTCTTAAATCTTTGATTCATTGTATCATCTTTTCGACAGTGAAAGTGACTGTGTGTCTGTGCCCATGACTGGGTATGAGAAGAACTGTAGTGTATCGTCTTGAGAGGAAACACAGCTGGAACAGTTAACACTTGACACAGCAGCTGTTCACATTGCTGAGTGAATCATACTGTGGGTTCAGTGCAATGTTGAGCCCACCGTACATAGCATTGCTTAACTAATAAACAGTTTAAATCTGATGTACTGGCACTCGAAGGCTCACAAAGAGATGTGACTGTATAGCTTGCTCCGGCAGTCTAGCAGTGATTTATGTTTTCACAGAAAGAACCCAATATACTCAAAGCAATATTTGAGATGACGCTATACAAGATGAAAGCCTAAATATTTAGACAGTGGTGAGGTGCATCTGTCAGTGAGATTTTCTGTTTCTTGTAATTGCACAGGCATTTCCACTTGCATACTGAAACCCGAGAGTGTCTGTCTCCCTGCAGGGTTTATCACTGGCTGCTTCTCCGCTCAGATGATCTCAGCTGTGGTTTCAAAATATTGATTTCTTCGTATGCTGGATATTTTTTGGCCACAAACAAAGCGAGTGGTGGGGCTATTGTTTTTTACCCTGTTTCTATCGATGTTAGTTAATTCAATTGGCAATGCAAGATACCACTGAAACGAAACATTAGCAACAAAAAAAGAAAAGAAAAATAAACTTAGTTTGAGGTTTGGTTTGAACCATTTCGGCTCAACACCCAAACACACACATGCTTTTTTCTACTTGCTGCCACCTGCTCAGTGTTATCAATTAGACCATGTTCCCTGTGCACTTAGTCTACATTTATGATTCAGTACATAGTAATGTACTACAAATCAGGTTTTCCAAGACAAGTGCTACCTAATAGCACATTACAAGCAAACATCATTCACCAACAGATCATAGCAATTATCTACTGCTGCTCAATTTAGCAGACGTGCAAGGCAATCTGGTTATCACTGCCTTTGTGTGCTGCAGTGGTCCCTCCTCACAGAAGTGTCTTTAATCCCATTTAGCTGCTCTGTTTCATTTGATCCTCAAAGCTGCCCTAATCTCAATTTACAGTCATCTGCACAGAAAATGACATGCAGTACTGTGGCAACCAGAGACATTCAACGACTGCAAACATTGGCTGTAAAATAACACACAGCCAGTGCAAACTTGTCAGGTCCTGATTGAATCATCTACCAGTGAGAGTGTAGGATACCACTGATTGACATATGACAAGGTGGTAAATACAGGGTTACCTAAAAAAAGCTGCACACAGCGAGTGAATCTCTTCCTGTGTGGAAGCCCCTTTATGTGCTCGCTTTTATTCTGAGATTCAGGGTTTCATATCTTCTTTTTCTCTTTCTTACCTTACCACCCTTTCTACACTTGTGAACTGTTTTAGCCATCTTCCGGACTGAAATATCTCAGTAACTATTTGATCGATTCCCAAGATTGAATCTGATCCTTCAGTTTTTACTTAAGTGCCACAATGGGATAGATAATGTGGGATTTTAGTTAAATATTTTGTAAACTGGATGGAAAATGGACCCATTGCCATGAAATTTAGTACAGCTATGTCCCCTGTTTGTTGTTCGTTATTCAAGTTTGTGACAAAATAGGCCTGCCTGAAAGCCCATGAACAATAGCCAACCCTAGCTCTTGTTGTGTTTAGTCAGGATTGCCAACTCTCCTATGACTGCCATGTGACACATGCATTTTTGTGTTTTTCTGTTTAAATTCAATCTCAGTATTTGCAGTAGGGGTTTATTGTGTCAATATTGTGTGCACTGATGTTTTCCATGTTCTCTATTTAAATCCAGTAGTCTTTATCGGCATGAAGTTTGAATAACATGACAAAATGATAAATATGACATTAACATCGGTAATTATATGCAGGATGATTATGCACAGTTTGCAGTATGTGTTTGCGTGTCTGTGATTAAAAATCATGGCAATGAGTTGTACCATATGCTGCCAAAGTTAGATAAATTATCATTAGATATGAACAGAATTTTTCAGTGCTTAGAAAATCATTAATGAAGTGATATATCAAAGGACAGCAAATCCCCCCCCCACTAAGTACACAGTGGTACTCCTAGACTATTTAAAGGGCCAGTTAACTCATATCACTAAAGCCCCGACCGTTTTACTATCTTGGTAATATACAGTGTTAACAATATCAAAGCCAACATATGTAAATCAGGAAAAGGTAACTGCAAATAGTTGATTCTTACACAGTGTGCAAAGATGTGATCTGAAAGTTATTGTTCTAAAGTTTGTCTAGGTAGCAGCAGAAATACAGGGGGGAAAAACAGCAGCAAAATACAACAGATGTTGGGCTATTGACATTCCTTATGTGAAGCATTATTTTGGACTCTTTCATTCCAGCCTCTTTGTTGCCATCTTAAAGTTCCTGAAAGGCCTTGGGTATTGTGTAGCTTCAATTTAGAGGCTGTGGAAACCTGAGCTGTGGCCTCAGGGTCATTGGGTGTCCAGTCTCTTGACAGTGAGCCGGGCTGGGTGAAATATTCGCTGTGCTGGGCCACTCTCCTCCTCCCGTTGCTCTCCCACTTTCTCCTTCTGTTCCTCCAAACATTTTGTGAATAGGTGATCCATTAACAGAAATGGACCAGTGGGAAAAGTGTTGATGGTATCAAGAGCATTGCCCTCCTAATGTCCCAATTTCCTCTGTCTTTTATTTCTTTTTCTCTCATTGAATGACTGAGTCTGTTTGTGTCTCTGTCAGTGTGTGTTTTTTTTTTCTCTTCTGTCTTTCCTTTTTGAGCATTTGATTCTGAATAGCATTACAAAACAGCCTTTAGTCTTTCAGTTTATGTATGTATCCACCTCTGAGGCAGTAGTAAGGAAACATCTGTGAAGTGCACTGTATTCTCATATTATCCAGTGAATCTCACTTTTACAGTCAGAAAGCTATAAGCCATTCAGATGTGTTAAAGGTGTTAAAGGGGCACGGTATCCTTTATGGGTGATAGGTCGCATCATTATTTCTTTTCTCTGTGTTTGATTCATTTGTCTGTCCATCTCAGTTTTATCCCCTCTCACTTAAACTGTTGTTCTCTATTTAGAGTCAACTATGAACCTCTTGGCTTGGTGCCATCACAATCCATTCACTACAGCTCAGCGAGACTGCACCGCCACTACTGTATCCCACAGTGCACCCTGTCCTTTCTAGCAGCTACCACTTGTACAGTGAAATAGCAAAATGACCATTTCACAGACAACCCCCACCACCACATTGTGTCCTCAGGAGACCCAGACAGTTACTGTGTAGGAATGCATACATATGTGTTGGGGGGCACAAGTTAGCGTCCAAATGTGTGTGTGTGTGTGTGTGTGTGTGTGTGTGTGTGTGTGTGTGTGTGTGTGTGTGTGTGTGTGTGTGTGTGTGTATGCGTGCAAGATGTGAACACAGATCTAGGGCATATTGAGGTTTCTAGCACAAGTGTGTGTGTATCAAGTGTTTTATTCCCAGATGAAATATCCATTACATGAAATATGGGATATGCTTACTGTGCCTACCACTTTGACGGATAGTGGTGAATAAGATAGTAGAATAAAGTAAATCTC
The DNA here is from genome assembly GCA_015106775.1 of Etroplus canarensis. Lineage (NCBI taxonomy): Eukaryota > Metazoa > Chordata > Actinopteri > Cichliformes > Cichlidae > Etroplus > Etroplus canarensis. Next base: position 8,676 of record VUQH01084645.1, read on the forward strand.
GATTCTGAAATTGTTACAGTTACTTCTCTAGATTAGGCAACTATCTTTTAATTCATCTTAATATAAAAATGTTTTCAATGATGTCTAAACCTTTCTAAACTGACACTGGTGTTTCTTTTTTTCTTGCATATTCTTCATCATACCTTTACTCCTCTTTTTTTTTAGGGTTAATAGGTTCCATATCCGACACAAAATCATCCCCACCTTGCACCAAGTGAAACCATTGGCAGTGAGCTGGGAAATGGCTGCTAACATTTTAATGACTTAATGAGACCTAATTAGTTTAAATGGGAAAGGGAAAGCAAGGAACCGTGGAGGTGATCTGTGACTGTGTGTGTGTTGACATGCACATATGTGAGTACTCCAACAAGATTATGTTCATGTTTCAGAGTTGTTTGCATGTGGTGCCTGTACACTTCTCTCATTGTGAGGGTTTTGGGTGCATGTTTAAGCATGCACGTTAATGTTGTATCCATGGCAGATGTGTGTGTGCGCCAGAGTGCTGTGCAGCAGCCTCTTTCAGCATTACCCAGCCTCTTCATCAGGAAGAGATGGTGGGGGGTCAGGCCTCATTTAATCAAGGAAAAAATTCCATCTCCCATTAACTTAATTAATCCAACAGCAGAGAAAGACAAGCTAAAGAAACCTGCCTGTGTGTGGGTGTATATATGTGTGTATGTGTGTGTGGGTGGGTAGGGGGGTCTGTGTTGTAAATGCTAAATTAACTAAGATCTGTAACAAGATCTGTAGAAAAGATGTTTACATTATATGAAATTAAATTATGACTTCCTGAGAAATACATTCAAAGTTACATATTTAGTTATATGCAGCATTTGAATCAGAATAGAAGACATAAAAGTAATTAAATGCCTTGAATTGACATAGTGTATATTATAGTGAAGGCTAAAGCTGGATGTAAGGTATTTTTGGAAGCTGGATCCTGTCATCAATTTGTTTTTTAAGAGGGTGCTCACACCATATGTTCTCAAGGGATATCATGCATTGGGCACCGTTATTTGGTAAATCAATCAGGAGATAAAGCTGTGGATGGTTGTGATGAGAGGTAAACCTCTGATGAGCTTTTACAAACATTTGTGAAAAGAATGGGTGATTCTAAGGAACATGATATTATTTCAAAGTCAAGGAACCACAGCAACTCAGTCACAAAGTGGCAGAACATGTAAAGTTACAGACCAAGTGGTGAAGTGCATAGTGCATAAAAGTCACCAACACTCTGCTGACTCAATAACTACAGAGTTCCAAAGCTCCTCTGGCATTAACATCATTACAGCAAGTGTATACTGGGAGTTTCATGGTATTGGTTTCCACGTCAGAGCAGAGCATCTACGTACAAGCCTTACATTACTAAGCACAATGCCAAGTGTCAAATTGAGTGCTGTGAAGCGTGCAGTAAAATGTGCTCTGTGGAGTGATAAATTGAACTTTTCTATCTGGCAGTCTGATGGACGCTTCTAAATTTGGTGCATGCCAGGAGAACATTACCTGCCTTACTGCATTGTGCCAACTGTAAAGTTTGGTGGAAGGGGGATAATATGATGGGCTTGTTTTTCTAGGGCCTTGGCACTTTACTTCCATTGAAGGAAAATCTTGATGCTTCAGCTTACAATAACATTTTAGACAATACTGTGCTTCCAGATTAATGGTGAAGGCCCTTTCCTGTGCCAGTGTGACTGTTCCCAGTACACAAAGCAAGGTCCATAAAGGCACTGGTTGGATGATTTTGGTGTGGAAGAACTTGACTGGTCCACACAGAGCCACAACCTCAACCCCATTGAGCACCTTTGGGATGAACTAAAATGGAGATTGTGAACCTGACCCTCTTGTCCAACATCAGTCTCTGACCTCACAAATTCTCTTCTGGATTAATGGGCAAAAATTCCCACAGACCCACTCCAAAATCTCATAAAGAGCCTTCCAAGAAGAGTGGAAACTGTTATAGCTGAAGGGGAGACACACTCCATGTTGTTGTCTATAGATTTAGAAAGGGATTTCATAAAAGCTCCTGTAATTATAATATGTTGGTGGCCCAATACTTTTGTGCATATAGTGTAGTTTAAGATCCTTTGGTTCCAAACTGCCTATGCCAAGGTAAGAGCACTGTCAATCACAGTTTGGCCCTTATAAAGTCTCTAAGATCTTTATGCTTGTCCATTTTCTGCTTCCAAATCATCAGCTTCAAGAGCTGACCATATCCTAATACATTCGAGTACCTGACAGGTGCTGTATGAAGATGATGGATGTTACTCACTTTGTACTTGGCTTTAATGTTGTAGCTGGTTTGTGTATCAGAATCAAAATCAACATACTTTATTAATTCCAGGGGGATGTGTATGTGTGTGCTTTCTGATAACTAAAATTCTTTACTAATATGGGGACAATAAGAACAAGAAATTTTAAGAAAGAACAAAACATGTTAAAATGGGGCAATTGTAGGTGTTGATGCCATTCTGGAGGTTTCATTTACTTCAATGAATGCTGCATGGTATTGAAATGAAGACATATTTTGCAGCTTGCTACTTCTGTATGTAAGCTCCTGACTGTGGTTTCTTGTATTGCTTTGCATTTCTTTCTTACAAGGTAATGTAAAGTCTACTGGAAGCAGTGCAGTAGCACCATTATTGACCTTTACTTTTTAGGTTTTGTCTGTATGTTTCTACTGCTCTCCATCCTCCCCATGAATGATGATTAAGTTCTGTCATGTCTATCAACATTTGATCTTCAGTTCTTTTAATCTTCCATCTCCATATCTCTCTTGACCTTCCACGCTTTGAGTTTTCATAACTTCTCTTTTCTCTGCTTTTTGTTTAATTTTTCTGTCTCTATCTTGTTATTCATAGACATATTTCATTATTTATTGTGTCTGCTCTTCTCCCTGGGCCCAGAAATAATACTAAATAGTGTAGGTGAGATACAGTAACATAAAGATAGGAAATAGAGGATACTATCTGGAAAAAAATGGCTGTTGTTGAAGTGAGTATTTATGTGCTTGTACAATTATCCTCAGTTTTCTTTGATAATTATAAAGTGTTTTGCTTTAAATCCACCTGTCCACTCATTTTCTTCAGCTTATCCAATTCAGGGTTGCAGGTCACTTTAAATCATTAAACTATACCTACATTTTTTACATGGAAAATTGCCATCATTTAACATTCCTTTGACTGCAGCTCAAGCAGCATTCAGCTGCTCATTCCAAACTCTCACTCCAGGATTTCCCCTCTCTCACTGACTTTAATGTCCTGCTGCTGACATACAAATCCCTTCATGCCCCATGCACCCATTTCATTTGCAGAGCTTCCCCCTCCTCCTTGGGCCCTTTCTCTGTCCCCAAAACACCCTGCTTCTGGAATGCACTACCCCTAGCCATCTGTGCTGCCAGTGCTATTGATGCTTTTGAAGTTAGGCTAAGAGATGAGAAAGCTATTTCATAACATAGTCAAACACTCAAACTGATAATGAAAACATGTTTTTAAAAAAAATGATAAATGCAACACTTCTTGGAAAGTAACAATAATCATGTTTGTGTAGTCTATTTTATTGCGGAGTTGTGATTATGTTCATAGCCTAATATGAGGCATCTGCAAAACTTTGAAGCAAAAATAAAATACATGGACATAATACATTTTCTTTTTAGAATAAAAATGAACTTAATTTTTTGCAAGTGCAGAGCAAAGTTAACATGTTCTTCTTCTTTTCTTCTACACAGAAAAGCTGGTTTCCGTGGAGCTGAGCTGTGGTGCTGGGCCCAGCCATGTAGTGTTGGAGCCAGGTTTGCCGCTCTTGCTAGAGTGCAATCTGGGGTCCAGTGACACACCCTTCAACGTCACCTGGCTAAAGGATGGCCAGCTGCTGATTCTAGAGGGGAGTGACCACCTGCAGTATTTTGCCAATGGATCCCTCCTCCTGTTGCCTACCTCTAAGGATGGCCAGCCACCCCATGATGTAGGAGGGGGTTACAGCTGTGTGACGGGCAGCACCATTGGAGCACTGATGAGTCGGACTGTGAACGTGCTCCTAGCAAGTAGGTGTCCAGCAACACCCAGAAAACCCTGGTTTCTTTTGATGGCCATGCTCAGGTGCAGGCTAGGTTAGGTAGAGACTCAGTTTTGTCTTTTGGTAGAATGTGAGTGAATGAAAACCTCAGTATCTTTAAGCTCTAGTGAAACTTTTTGAATAGTTCATAGCAGTTTCTGACTACCAGTGCCTCAGGTTAAAAAACAAAAAACAAAAACAGCTCTCCTCCTGCAGTGTACCACATGCATACACATATGCAGGAATGGGAGTTCACCAGGTCAGGGGGATTTTCTTGCATGGATAGAGATGATCTTGGGTCTTTTCTGCCTCAGATAGGGACCTAACAAGTGTCGTGGAATCAGGTATGCTTTGACAGTGAATGAGGAAGAATGGGTGGAAATAAAAAAGAAAAGAACAGAAATATAGGGGGATGAGATGAGGGATGAGAATACAGGCTGCAGTTTTAAATCGCCCCTCTGAAGAGGCCTCTTTCTCCCACACTCCTAAGTGGTAGTCTTTATTTAGCCATTAGCTTTGTGTAAAATGAGACAGTATCCTCTGTGGATGCCTCTTCTTTTGTCAGCTGTCACATGCCTATTTATGAGGATCTCTTGTTTGACAGACAATGAGGACCAAAGGAAAGGGAGGGGGTATGTTGAATGAATGGTAGGAAGGCAGACAAGACTGAAGAGAGTTTGTGATGATGGTGAAAGGGAAGGCTTCTGAGCCCATTAAGAATGACCTTCGGTTTGTGTGTGTGTGTTTATAGGTGTATGTATGTGTGTGGTGTTTGAATTCAATTAGAAGTGAGAGGCTATGAGATAGATGTGACCAGTGTGGAGGAGGATAAAGCTGAAATGCCTCAACATTGACATTGAGCGGACATTCTCAGTTCCTACTGTGTCATCACTAGCAGGAATCAGACTGAAAAAAATGAATGCCGCATAGATCACATCTGTGAGAAGACATTAGGAAAACCACCTGCTCCAGTCTCCCTGTTGTAACATATGATGCATGTGCTAGTAAGACAGACATAGTGAAAGAGATTTTCTTTTCTCTTTAAATACAGATCAGTCTCTAACTCACTCGCCTCAAAACGAGCGAATCGGCACACTGAGTGCACATCACATTTTCCAAATACATTCACAGGCAAATTATGATGGTGTTTAAAAAGCAGCTTTTTGTGTTAATTATAGCAATTAACCTTTCTCATTATGAAACTGCCAAGGTGCATGTCAATATGTCCTAATTCCTACAAATTATTTCAGACAAAAGCTGACGTCTTGACAAGGAAAAGCAAATACTTTCCTCCGAGACACAGTTTTAGTTTACATGTTTAAAAGTTTATTTATTTCTCGCTTTAGCAGTTGCTATTGTTTATGGATTTTTGGTATTTATTTTTTTCTTGCTTCTAATTACATTATTTTAACAAGTGTTTATCTTAAGGGGGCCTGCATTATTAATGCAGACACCACATACCAATAGAAACAGTGAGGGAGAATGTGGAGAATAGTTTTTTGAAGCCTGATAAGAAATGCTAGTTCAAAGACATCTAAAATTACAAGAAAAAATCAATAGTGAAAACCTTATATTTAATGAAAGGCAATACTGTCAAGGCTTCCTTTTGCCAACACTAATGCAGCACCTGCTATCACAAGTATGTTAACATCAGCAAAGGTAGATAACACAATCATTGGACTTGTTTTTTCCTTTTATAAACCATGTTATCTAAACTTATGACAACATCACAAGGTCAAAGAAGAGTCTGACATCATGTTTGAGATCACAAATCAAATGACCTGTCTGTGGTCACCTCACAAATGATGCTACAGATCAGAAAACGCCCGAACGACTTCATACTCAATACAACACTTGCTGTGGTCCTCAGCAGTACGTTGGTCAAGTCTGAAGTGGATCAGATGGCCAGTGGTCGAGATATGTGAAGAATACTGACACACACAAAAACAAAGATTCTTTCATTAATTAGAGTGATTGATTATTCCTGCCTGCCTGCCTGTCAAACCAGATGGAATTGCTCATATTTTACAGCAGCTATGGCAAATATCTTTTGAGGCCAGCAGCATGCTTGCTGAGTTGTCATAGTGTTACTCAGTTTAAAAGTTGGGTAGCAAATGGGTCATGGGTTGAATTATCTGCTTTCACGAGGGGAGGAGGAAATCTGATGCAATCTGATAGCTGTGGGGCCAAAGAGTGGGGCAGAGATAGAAGGTCGGACAAAGACAAAAGAAATATTGAGGTAAAATCAAGGGCAGGCGAGAGAGAGAGAGAGAGCGAAAGTGAAGTACTTAAATTAGACAAATGAGAGATTGTTATATAGCACAATAAAGGGTTAAAATTTACATAGAGTAATGCCCAAGGATTTGTCTGAAAATGTTCCTTACACAGAAATACCTTGTTGCTAGGAAACAATTGGTCATATTTCGACCCTGCGGCTTGGTATGTCACCTTTAGCTGGGAGTGTTACAATGAAAAATTACCCAGTTTATGGGTACCCATCAGAAGCCCAGGCAGTTCGGTATTAGCATCTGAGAGTGTGATCTGTGTGGAGCTGGATGGATCTGCCATGGAATTTCATCAAGAACATCAGGACACTCACAGAGCCATAGGAAAAACAGACTAATATGATTATGCCTCGACAGAATGGAGGTGGAAGCCCAGCAAGTCACCATTGTTCAATCACAGCATGAGCAAAGTGTCTTCTCTGAACACCCGCCTCCCCCCCTTTGCATTAATGTCTCCTAATGCACACTCTCGCTTATCAGCTGTTGTTCACCATTCACATGCAGACACCCTCCTGTGCATGCATATACTTGTGAACATGGAGGCACACAGTGCTCCAGAAATGTAATCACAAACTGTCCATGTACAGGTACTAGAGAAAACACAGAGGTACAAGTAGCATGGTGCACGGGCACTTAAATTTACAAACGTGCACACATTCAACCGTACTTATTGATCGTGGCACCCTATCAGGCAGCCTGGCAGTGTTACAGGTTGTGTGTGTTTACATTAGAGGATCATGCTGTAATGGCTGGAAGTGGCGGAGGTTAATCATCAACGCCTCCTGCATGACTTGCTATGCAACAGTCACTGCGAGATTTTCTGAAATGAATCAAATCCTACTATGACCATAATCTCTGTCGGCCTCTGTCGATTCATTGAGAAATGTTTTTCCCTTAGCTCATTGGGAGAACACAGATGGCCGGTTTGTTGACTTGACTAACAGCGGGAGTGATAGGGGTTAGGGTAATTTTGGATAGTCTGTCCAGTGTCTCCTCAGCTTACAGTGGTTTGGAGAAAATCTCGTACAAAAAAAGATTGGGATCGCTTGAGTTTTGAAATCTTGTGGCACTCATGTAACTGGCTGCAAAGCCTGAAAACACACACTGTAACCAGAAATGGTTTTTCCTGTTAGTTGGTCTGGCTCTCCACTCAGTTCTCACTTCCATATTCCTGATAACCTACTGTTGCTGCTTTTGTGCAGATTGGAAACCATGCCATTGGTTTGGCTCTGTTTATGGCAATATTGGTCTGTTGGAAAATTCGATGTTTGTTCATGAAAGGTTCAACTTGACAACTTTGGTCATTTCCCTAAATATACCTCTAATGATTTCAGATGATACAGATTTACATTCTTGCTTTTTGTGAAATGTCTCTAAATGAGTCAGGATTGTGTAAAGATTCAATATTCCTAGAAGATTAAATGATTTTAGTGAACACAAGTTCTGTCTAGTAAAATAATTATTTCGGTCTTGAATTTAATCTCAATAATTTTTGGATGAACTGTCGTGAAATTAGATGCATTTTTATGTTCATGTGAAAAGCAATAGAAATACTCTTTATGTTAAAGAAGAGAGGGGATACATGTTAAGTATCTATCTTCAGAATGATTTAGAAAACTTTTTTGAAAATAAAAATTCAATTTCTGTTCATAAGACTTCTGGAAGATGTTTGCATGTTTATCTGATCTGAATCACCTATGCGATTATTTCCACATGGAGAAAGTGTGTTACATAAACCAGAAGAAATGGCTGATAATTAATTGCTTCTTAACTAGATGCAATTATTTCTTCAGATGTCTTAAGTTATTTAACATTTCAAGAAATGCACAAAATATTATTATAGTAGTCAGAGTTTTACAAGTTGTAATATGGGTAATGTAAATAGATACTGTGTTTATGAGCCACTTCTGTGCTTTGCTATGTTTGAGCGTCATTTGTGCTTTCTTCATTTCTGGCCATCCCCCAGCTTTCCTCCTCCATCTTCAGTCTCTGCACTTTCCTTTGATCCACCCCCACTCTCTACTTCTCAGTCAGGGCTACTATAGGCTGGGATAGCCAGCCGGTTTTGTTCTGTCTTCCAACAGCCTGTCGGGGTCAGAGGTTAGAGGCCCTCAGACAGTACTCACTACTGCCCCCTGGTGCTCAGCTGTACCATCAGAAGAAAGCCATCCCATGTTTGTGAATTTCTAGAGGCGGTGAAAACTGGAACCCTGCCAAGAGTCGACCTGGACAGACAACTAAATCCAAACCACATTAAGTCCCCAAATTTCTCCTAATGAGGACATTAAATTGTATTTAAATGGTCTCAACAAGTCTTTAATCAAATTACAAAAATTAAAACAGTACCAACAAAATATCTGTATGGCTGCAATACAAAAAGAGGAAGTCTGTGAAATTCTGCCAGCATAAGTGACATTCATGTGTAATTCTGTGTATGTGTGACTGGCAGTAGGCTTCAACTTTAGACAAGAGGCAAGAGGCGGAAATAAAATTCAAGCACTAACTTGTGGCATTTTATTATAGAGTAAACTTTACGCATAACCAACAACTAACCCCTCTAAAACTAACTGGCTTCTTTTTATACTCTCACTTGTCTCAGGTGAGTATCTGGAATAGCCTGCTTTGGGGGTGACAAAACCAAATAGAAAAGCTAAATATCTATTGAAAAGCAACACCAAATGAAACGAGATATCAAGAGTAAATTAATTACAGACATCAGAAATACTTTCCTAAACTCACCTTACCTGTCATATTGGTTTGCCCCAAGGAAAAGGTGATTTCTGACAACATTTATATAAAATGTTTTGATTACTGTTTATTTTCTTACACAGATACAGTCACCCTCTACTTTCTCACCTTCCACAACGGTCACTGACCAATATTCCAAAATAACTAAACTCAGTAAAGAACCCCTAACAATAAATCTATCTAGTCTTTCATTTAACTGGTGTCAATAATCATACATCAGCTAATGAATACAGAATGAGATAATGGACCCCCTGATGTCCATCACATCCTGGAGTCACTTTTTTCTTTAAACTAAACAAAGTGACGTTAAAAAAAACTCACATTCATTGGGTTGTTTAAACAAGACTGTGAATAGGATAATTGGTAGGGTTAGCTTTGTTTGTACTGTATTATGGTTAGTGTGCATATCCCCTTTTGCCTTGACCACACTGGCTTTGTAGCGCATGTTATAAGATAAGTACTTGTTTTGCATTAAAATTCAGTCTGTGTGGAGGCTAATGGAAAGGGAGCTGTGGGGCACTTGTGGACAGTCACAAATAAGTGATTAGACTCACTGTCATATGTGACCTTTAAAAACAAACTGCAACCTATTAATTATACCAGAGGTTGACATAACATGAGTAGTTTATTTTAAACTTACAAGCATAAGTTTTGTCCAGCCACTAGGCTGTATCTAAATAATTACTGATAAATAACCCCGTGAGCTCTATCATTTCTATGCCCCCAGGTCTGTCTAAGTTCCAGCAGGAGCCATCACCCCAAACAGTGCCCACTGGAGGAGCTGTTCGCTTTGAGTGCCAGATTGAAGGAGTACCCACCCCTGTTATTACCTGGGAAAAAGATGAAGTTGCAGTTCCAGAGGGAACAAGGTAATTCTACTTTGAGTTTTGTTATGGTTTCTTAAATTCTTATTGTGTAATCCTGTGAAAAAGAAAGTTTTCACTGGACTCTCTGTGCAGTCCTGTGAAAAACTAATTGCACACTATCATTCAGTAGCTTGTAGAACCACCTTTAGCAGCAGTAACTTGAAATTCATGTTTTTTTACTGTATCAATCTCTCACGTCATTGTTGTGGGATTTTGTGGGCATTTGTTTATGCAGTTCTCTAAAGGTCCCACCACAGCATTTCACTAGGGTTGAGGTCTGGATTTTGCAACACCTTGATTCTTTTATTTTTCAGCCATTCTGTTGTAGATTTGCTGGTAAGCTTAGGACAATTGTCTTCTTGCATGACACAGTTTCGGGCAAGCTTTAATTTTTGGACCGATGGCCTCACATTTGACTCTCAAATACTTTGGGATACAGAGCAGTTCATAGTTGACTCAATAACTGCAAGTTGCCCAGGTCCTGGGGCTGTAAAATAAGTCCACATCATCACCCTTCCTCCACTGTGCTTGACATTTGGGTTGAGGTGTTTGGTTTTTGTGCTGTGCCAAAGATCTCCATTTTTTCCATCTGTCCAAAGGACATTGTTCCAGAAGTTTCATGATATATTCAGCAACTTTACAAACCTCAACCATGCTGGCATGTTCTTTTTAGAGAGAACAGGCTTGTACCTAGTAACTCCTTCAAACAAGCCATACTTGTTCAAACGTTTTCTAAATGTACTGTCATGAATTTTAACATTTAACATGCTAACTGAGGCCTGCAGAGTCTGAGATGTAGCTCATGGGTTTTTCACAGTTAATATGAGCATTGCACAGCTTGACCTTGTGGTGAATTTGCCACTCCTTGGAAGAATGTGGCATTGTGTTAATATGCACCTGAATGCTCCAGACCAGCAAACTGTGAAAAATTTACTTTAATAGAAGTGGTCACGCTGGCTGATGACCAGTCACCTGGCTGCAGCTTTATAGTGATGGTAGGAGTAACAGTTAGTGTTTCACAGGACTGCATAGAGAACTGTGAAAACTTTTTTTTCTTGTGACTACATGTCAGAGATTCTCATAAAGTGCATTCATAATTGAGCCATGTGTATATGATTTCATACTGATGCTATTTTAATGAAAGTTTAATGCAAACTCACAATAGTGGATATGATATAGAACTATATTACTATGTACAAGAGAGCATTTGGAATAAGATGTTGGCCTCCACTTGTTCAAATTCTTGTTCAAATTCTTAGAGTACTAGCTATTGAAGGAATGCCAGATTCAATCAGCATGTGCTTTCAAAGCCTTTTCAATTTAACTGAATGGTTGAAGACTCAAAGTAAAGACATTTCTCTTTCATTTATTTATTTTATTTTATTTTATTTAGTTTTGTAAGTTCAAAATATTTAATTTTTCAAGTTTATTTTTTATTTTAATTTCAGGTAAGTCAAATGTTTTTAATACTTAATTTTCTAATTCAGATTTAGTTAACTATCATAACCTTGCATTTAAAAACAGTTTGTAGTTCATGTATGGAAATGCATTTGCTGGGTTCGAGAAATTGCCACAATACAGGACACACAAAATAACCATGTTTATCAAACTCTATGCTTTATTTAGATCTATTCAATGCAAAAATGTGAATTTGGTTTGTTACCAAATTAAGTTTCTTCAGCTTTTTAATGTTAAAATGCAGAATGAACTTGTTTTTTTCAATTGTCTTTTTCAAAATTTTTCACAAACAAATAACATTTACACATTACACACACATGGGGGGGGTGTTTGCTACATTTTACAGCATTTGCAAATCATTTCAGAAAAATCTAGAGTTTGACAAGGTCTTTTCATTTGCCCTTGGCAATGTATGTTAATCTTTCCAGTCCAGTACATTCAGAAAGCTCCTTCATCCGCATCTTCATTGTAGGGGCATCCATACTCTTCCAGCATAGTGCAATAGCTCTCCTGGCTTGTAGAAGTCCAAAGTCCAAAACTGCAAACTGTTTCTGTGTTTGTAGAAAGTTCTCTGAGTATATTCCAAGCACACATAGCATTTAAAGGGACTTCGGCTTTGAACATTTCAGACAGACATTGTATAACATCTTTCCAGAAGTTTTGGATCTTTGCACATTCCCACAAGCAATGGAACAAAGTTCCTTTCTCAGTCAAACATTTGGTACACACATCTGGAACTGAGCCCCTTCTTG
>VUQH01084648.1:0-15809 GCA_015106775.1 Etroplus canarensis
ATAATACCACCTTAGATTGGGAAGCTGAAGTCCTCCCCTCTCATAAGGCAGGTATAATAGTTTAAGACGAAGTCTGGCTTTCTTATCATTCCAGATGAATTGTCCTAACAGTTTGTTAAGTTTATCGTAAAATGTCTTTGGTAAAGGCAGTGGGAGTGTTTGAAAATAATATAAAAACTGGGGTAAGATAGTCATTTTTATCAAATTTATACGGCCAACCATGGATATAGGCAAAGAAGACCAGTGGGTCAGTGTCTCAGTTACTCTCTCCAATAGGGGGGTGTAATTTGCTGGGATTATGTTACTTAATTCAGGAGTAATTTTAACACCTAAATACCTGAAACCTTCTGTGGCTGTTGCAAATGGGGTGTTTATAACAGGATTCTCTCTTTCCTTTTTGTTAAGGAACATTAGTACTGATTTGGAATTATTAATTTTATACCCTGAATACCTTCCAAAATGTTCAATTGTTTTTAACAAATTGGGAACACTATTTCTTAAACTTGTCAGGAAAAATATTATATCGGCTGCAAATAAGGCAATGCGGTGATCAACTCCTCCTATTGTAATGCCTGATATCAGTGTATGTGTTCGCACTGCCATGGCTTCTGGAAGTATTCCTGATCCCATTTAGTAATGTCAGTGACACAATTATGCAGGTGAGTGATGCAGTGTCGTCTGAGGGCCCAAAGACCATTGGCATCCAATAAAGGTCTTCGGCCTTGTCTCTTATGCACAGAGACATCTCCAGTTTCTCTGAATCTTTTGATGATGTTATGTACTGTAGATGATGAGAATTGGAAAGTCTTTGCAATTTGATGTCGAGGAACATTGTTTTTGAAGTATTCCACAATGTTTTATGCACTCTTTCACAGATTGGAGAGTCTCTGCCCATCTTTACTTCTGAGAGACTCTGCCTCTCTATGACATCCCTTTTATAGCTAATCATGTTACAGACCTGATATCAGTTGAGTTAATTACTTGCTTGATATTTTCCCAGCTGAACCTTTTTGAACTTTCTTGCTTTTTCAGCCATTTGTTACCCCCGTGCCAACTTTTTTGGGACCTGTAGCAGGCATCAAATTTGAAGTGAGCTCATTTAGTGGATGAAGGTGTACAATTTCCCAGTTTGAACATTTGTTATGTTATCTATGTTCTGTTGTTAATAAAATATTGGCCCATGTGATTTGAAAGTCTTTTAGTTTTCATTTTGTTCAAATTTAAAGAACGTCCCAACTTTTCTGGAATTCAGGTTGTAGATGGGACAATGGATTTAGGCAAGATTCAAATCAAACATAATATAAAAGTATCTTTGTATCAACCAGATTTGACTCTGTTTGAGTCTCCACAGCACCACAGGTTGTAAAACTAGAAAACACAAAAAGTGACTGGTCAGGAAAGTGGATGAAGGACACGACTTAAAGGTATCATATTGTAGAATCAAAAACACAATTTAATTTACTGTATTTTCTCCTTTTGCCCATACACTATAGTGAATGAGTGGTAATACTCAGCTAAAGCACCCAGCCTGCCTAATTTACAGTCAGCCAATTGAATCATTTATAAATCATTTAGGTAAATTTGGTTGTGTATTGATTTGGTACATTTATGTTTTTGTTAAAACCATTAGTTTGACCAAATAACTGGCTACTTTGACGAAATAACTTATAGTTATGTGGTCTGACTGGTCAGACCACATAACTATAAGTAATTATATTAACGGTAACTATAAATAAGTTGCTGTTATTTGAGTAGACTTTATTCAGCATTTTGGACATTTTTAGACCCATAGATTAATTGATCATGAAAAAATAATTAATTTCAGGTTGATTTAACAATTTAATTAAGTCAGTTTTATTCTTATTTCTCTACAACAAAAAAGTGCAGTTACTCAAATAATTACCAACAAGAAGAAAGACCTTAGGAGACCCCAAAAGTTATAAAAGAAATGGTTTGTCTTTTTAAGGACAAATCATTGTTCTGACCCTGAAAAAGTAGGGTAGCAGCAAGATTTTGAGCATGTTGTTGGTGGCTTTTGGCTGCTGAACAATGCACCCCTGCAGTAAAACGTGACACCACCAGCAAGAGACTCTCTTTCTCTGCATATGGACCATTTGGCAACATCAAAGCTCTCAGGCCCCTTTGTTCCTTTATCAGACATACAAATTGTGTAGTCAACACACAGCTGCTAACAATGTTTGTCAGGCTTTATCAAAGGAAGGTTGTAGACCTACTGTGTCAGAATAGTAAGTTTGCTTGTGAGTCTTTATCTAATAATAAACCGATGCACTTCGAATGGCCATGTGTAAAGTATCATAGATGCTGAACATCTAAAACCTAATCTGTTTAAGTTTGGAATATACCATTGCCCTCTTTATGTAGGACAGGGATGTGAGTGTGGCAGTCACAGGTTTATTAGACAAAGCTGTGTTGAGTCAATTTAAAAAGAATCAAAGGGAAACAAAAGTTTTTCTAATGATTTTACAGCTGTTAATCACTGTGATGAAGGGATTTTCTTCTGCTTCTGTTTAGGTGACCACTACTGGCCTGCCCTTCTGGTCTGGATCCAAGAGATGCCCTCACCCTCTGACCTTTGACCCTAACAATGTGAGTAGTGGCTGGCTCAATTCTTCATTGAGTAGCAATCAGATTCAGAATCAGAATACTTTATTAATCCCCAGGGGGAAATTACTTGAAATCATGCTCGTAGTCAATGGGAAGCACAGAAAAATATCAGAGTATATTAATGACCACTCACATTCCTTCTTTATCTAGACTGATAGTTGCTCTTCCTGACACTGACAATATAATTGATTCTTATCTAATGTATATAAGGGCAATAAAAGACAGATAATGATCTGCTCTCCACAAGCAGGCAATTCACGAAGTTCTTCTTATCAGTGAATTGAAAGCAGCATTTTAGAGAAGTAAAATAATGGAACCGCATTGCTGCTGTAAGAAAAGTTACAGCTACTACCAGAATATGCACATTATAGGGGTCAGACAGATTCAAGAATACTTTGTAAGGTACCCAGGTCCTGTGGTTGCAAAACAAGCCCAAATGCTCACCCCTCCACCACAATGCTTGACAGTTGGTATGAGGTGTTTGTACTGATGTGCCGTATTTGGTTTTCACCAAATGTGGCACTGTGCAGTATGACCACACATCTCCACTTTGGACTCATCTGTCCAAAGGACATTGTTTCAGAAGTCTTGTAATTTGTTCAGATGCAACTTTGCAACCCTAAGTCTTGCTGCTAACCCTACCAAACAAGTCTTTTTGTAATTGTATTGTCGTGAGCTTTAACATTTAACATGCTAACTGAAGCCTGTAGAGTATGAGATGTAACTCTTGGGTTTTTTTAAAAATGCACAGTTGAAGTTGAAATTGAAGTTGAAGATCGGTAACAGACTTGAATGTTTTCACCGGTGAATAATTTTTCTCACAGTAGAATTATGGACTTATAACCCTTCCCTTCTCTAAGGTCGTTGCTGATGTGTTTCCCCCTTTATATTATGTTAACACACATCTGAATGTTCCAGAAAAGCGAACTGACAAAACTTCTGTTTTTATAGAGGTGGTCACACTTGCTGATGATCAGTTAATCAAGTTTATTCAGCTGGCAGTATCTGCCTGCTACTTACCCTCTTAATTCCTATGCAATAAGTGACTAGGCAATAAAAGTGTACTTAGGTTTCGACACACTGCTTCTGCAATTTGGTTTAGTTTTTGTTGAATAAATAATGACGGGGTACAATGTATCTTTTGTTGTTGTTGATCTGAGGTTATACTTAAATATTTTTATAACCTGCTAAGAACCTACTAAGGACTATATGGTTTTTATTATATCTTAATAAGCAAAACCATAGAACTGAAAGAGGGTGTACTTTCTTTTTGACGTAACTGGTTATTGTGTTTTAGACTACTCATATGGAGTATGTGATGGCTGCAGCTAATCTGTATGGGCAAATCTATGGGCTCAAAGGGACAAGAGACTTCACCTCTATCAGAAATAGCTTAGAGAAAGTCAGTGTGCCATCTTTCACGCCCAAGTCCTCTGTCAAGATTCATGTTACTGACAAGGAGATGGAGGAGGAAAAAGAACGGGGAAGTGATGATGCTGGTGAGTTAGTTGAACTTTTCTTATGTTACCAACTCACTTTCTCCATGCATATCCTGTCTTTACTTATTCTCTTTCTCTGCTGCAGAAAAAGCCAGGCTTGAGGAGTTGAAAGAAAAGTTGGACTCTCCCTCTCTGAAAAGCTCAGCTCAGATGTACCCTATTGACTTTGAGAAGGTAGGACAAGAGTACAATGACACTTTCACACACTGTGCAGAAGCTCCAGACAGTGACAGAGGGGCAACTGAGCCTTAGAAGGGAGCAACACTTAAATGTGTAGACGCTCTCTGAATATGTCTTTTTATCCCCATCTTAGTGACCTGTATCTGAGCTAGTCCACATCACATTCATGCAACAGAGCTTCCTTTTATTCTGTGTTTCCACACAGTGCCTTTGAGCAGAGTTATATGTTTGAAAGTGCCCCTTCTGTTTTTAAAAAAAGTAAAAATAATAGTTCATTCAGTCAACTCACATGCATATGATATATTTTTATTTGAAAACGGCATTGCCACTAACCATGTCAAACTATGTCTATTATGTAGCAAACTCCTAAAGGCAGATTTTCTTTTATGAAACATTGCACATACAGCCACTGTCACAGTCTTTACTCACACTCTTGCACATCATGCCTCAACAACTTATCATTCTAGACAGTAGGTGTAGCACTTTGTTGAAATCTTATTTATTCATAAAGGGTTTTTTAGGAATACAACCTAGATATAATCCCAAATTCCCAAAGCAATAATTTCTTGAACATCTGTTTCCTGAAACTCAATCATACCTTAAACTAAAGTGCTTTTCTTAAATGGGTAGCTCTTTCTTAGTGACAATATCCCCAACACGTTATATAATTGCATGATACCCTTTTGCAAACATGACTACAAAACACATTTAAATGAGGCAAGGAAGTTTCATGGGTGTCTCCATGGCTGAATAGTCAAGATGCAAGCCATTAGGACCAACTAGAGATCTTTGTTGCAACTTTAAAAAGGTGGCATTTAACCAGGATAAACTTTGTAATAAAATTTGTATGATAATTTCAAAAATTTAGCAACTTTTATTTGTGGCATGTTGCACATTATGTGTCCAGTTTTATGACTGAATTGGGACCATTTTGAACACAAGGTTAATACATGATATTTATCAATTCAAAGTCTATTTAATAATTAAATATTGTTAATAAGCTTAAAAAATCTAAGTGTTGTAATTGCAAACTGTTTTCTTATAACTTCATCATTACTTGTGGAGGTCTGGCTGTCATACCTATTTCATGGATGTGGGAAAATTGTCTTCCAGATCTGTCTTATCCTGGTTTTGCAGTTGGAAAAGGACTCAAATAATTTTTACCTTTAAATAAGCCACATGTTTATCTATAGGGCAGCAAATCATTTTCTAAAGCTGTAATATGGAAGAGGTTACAAGAAACACTGCTTATAAGGTAGTTGGCTATACCATGGAAGACCACTTTCAGGTATAAGGTGCCCTTCCTCAACAAAGGGGTAAAAGAAGGCCAGAAAGGATGCAGTAGCTGTGTTGTAGAAGTTGTTATTAAAATAATTTGGGTAAGGTAAATGGCTTTAAAAGGCAGGCTGAACAAGATTTTGATAACACATTCAGTGAGTCAAGAAAGGCAGTAATGAAGGTGCATGAGGTAAGTCAGGTAAATATCGAATGTCATCTTGAATAAGAACAAAACTCCCAAACCTCCTTCTCTTTAATTTTATCACTGTGTGCCCTGGTCAGGCTGTGGATAGATGGAATGTGTGTGGGAGGTTTTCAGAGGCATCAGGTTGCCAGCTTGGAGGTTCCTCACAACGCCTAAAGCAATCCCAGAGTGACAGTCACCCTCATAGCTTTTGAAGAGCTGCACTAGCACAGGCATGACCTCACTGGCTGTGTCGATCACAACAGAAATCTGATTTCCACTGCATTCTGACAGGGTGACCAAGTCACGTATAGAAGTGATTGAAGTGACAAAGCAGACAAAGCTCAAAGAGGTCACATAGAATGAAATCACGTCACTGGACATGAACGTGTCTTTGATCTGCACCCCCTCGCAATTTATAATGTAGCTAATACTGTTATTAAACTGTCATTTTTTTTCTTGTCATTATGTAGAATTGCCGTTACCATTACTCACATAAATGACATTTGACATTGTTCTTGTGTAGTAAGCATTTCAGTTTTTAATATGACTAAGTAATGTATCTTTCCCACTTATACAGGATGATGACAGTAATTTCCACATGGACTACATTATTGCTGCATCTAACCTGAGAGCAGAAAACTATGACATCCCTGCTGCTGATCGCCACAAGGTCACCCATTTTCACTGTGTCCCTCATCTAATCTTATGTGTAAATGGTAAAACATACACAGGATCATCAAAGAGATGAAGCTAAGTTGAGAGGTGGGATAGACAAAATAGACCGGCAGACTGCTCCCCCTCCCTCGGGGGTCATGTTTTTAGTTAGTGCTGCACACACCTGCCCTAAAGCCACAGAAGCAGCCTCCTCACCTATTGTTCAGGGAGCAGAACTAATCACAGCACTTTACCTGTCGCCTGGGAGGTGACACCTGAGCCAGGCCTTGTACCAGCCGACTCAATGACGCACACAGCCAAGACATGGAGGGTGGGGGTAGGGTACTGCTTGAAGAGGGGAGACTAAAAGAGTTAGCATTGTGCGATCAGACATTTCCACGTGTTGCAGCTTATTTGGGAAAAATGTCTCCCTTGGTCACCATTTAAGCCAGTTCACAGTATATCAACCTTGTAACACCCAGTTCACATGTATGGAACATCATATATATTGTACAGTACACTAAATAGTACATCTGACAAAAAAACAAGTGTAAAATAAATTCAAATAATTTAAACATCTATTTCATTAGCTTTTAATCACAGTTGGTGACAATTTGAAAGGATGTTTTAAGAAATATTCTTCTTAAAACAACAGTATTGCATTAAAAATCACAGCACATATACAGAAGTATTTGTGGCAAATCAATTTTTAACTGAAAAGTACAAGTACTCATTGTGTAGGTATCAGCATATTAGGACTGAATTTGTCTCTGATATGAAGTGGTGTTAAAATAATCCCTAAAATAGAACTGAAAAGTACTGAAGTATTGCACAACTACTAGAGTAAATTAATTTAGTTACTTTCCCACTGTTTAAATGTTGTAAAACACTGCTATATACTTTTGTTGGATAACATTAAGATTGCACTGAAATTTAACTGAAAATAATCGACCATCAATGAAATTTAAATGTGAACTTTCCATTGTCACTGTTACAGAGTAAGCGCATTGCCGGAAGGATCATCCCAGCGATTGCCACCACGACAGCCGCGGTGGCAGGCCTGATGTGCCTAGAGCTGTATAAACTGGTTCAGGGTCACCAAAAGATTGGCTCTTACCGCACAGGTTACATCAACCTGGCCGTTCAGTACTTTGTTTTATCCCAACCGAGCCGGCCTCAGCGCTTTGAAGTGAGTAACAGCTCTATACAGCCACAGCTTTTTTTAGTTACGGTGGGTTTAGGGTTGAGATCAATGAAGCTTTCAGCCACATACAGGACCTGAGTAAGGCACTTTATAAAGTCTGACAGACGCTTACTGTATAATATATTTTCATAATTTAAACCTCCCTATTTTGAGGATAATGCTGTTGAGTTCTTTGTAGATGTATGTTCTTCCTCTCTGGGTGGAGAGCATTAAGTCATGAATAAATGCTCTCAGAGTAAAAACCCACTTTTTGCTGTGAGTCTCTGCATATACTATAAACCCATTCTTTAGCTAGGGCAATATAATACTCAACTCATTTCAGTGCAGGCAGGGCATAAAACAGACCCATGCTTGCCTCTTTGTTTGGACAAATTAAGGGAATTCAAAGCAACCGTATTCTTTTAAGGCAGTGTCCTTCTGGGATCAGATCTACCATATTAACTGAGGTTATACCAAGCTTTTCAAGTCACACAGTACTATTTTTGTTATATGGCTATCACTCCAGTTAAAAAAACTGGTCATATCTGAGAAAGCATCATAGCGATTAATTTTACTAGTCCCTTGCATCTCCCTATTGCTCACCTCCGGAGATAATGAAATACTAGACTTGAACTCTCCATCTTTCTCTCTCAGGGCACTAAACCTCTGACAGGGTCAGCAAGTGGGGTAACTATGTCCTGTTGGGCTTGAGGGTGCAGTGACACGGGGCTCTGAGACAGTGTAGATCTGGTTTCAGGTTTGGTTACAGGCGAAAATTAGACCTCTGTGTAAAAAAGCTGCTGTGATGACAGAAGCAGCTGTGATTTTCTGAGCAGTTCTGTGGTTCCAGACATGCTTTCTTCCTCTCTGGCATTCATACAGTTGTTGCCTGTAAACTTGGTAATGTTTGCATATACCTA
This sequence comes from Etroplus canarensis, assembly GCA_015106775.1. Taxonomy (NCBI): domain Eukaryota; kingdom Metazoa; phylum Chordata; class Actinopteri; order Cichliformes; family Cichlidae; genus Etroplus; species Etroplus canarensis. Next base: position 8,527 of record VUQH01084648.1, read on the forward strand.
TGTAAATGTTTTATGCCTTGTAAAATTTGATGGAATACACTCACCATTGCCAAAGCAGCATGGAACACTGGATACAGTCAGTAATTAAATGAATCAGTCACAGTGACAGAGTACCTGACATCATCCTGGCCAGAAGGTGCATTCAGTGTTAGATTAGAGGGATGGGCAGACATTAGATTTTTCCAGACCCAGGTTCTTTCACTGTGGGTAAGATACTGGCTTATAGGCATTTCTGTATTCAACAGAGGATCCAGTTGAGACAGGAGAGACAGTGAAAGATGGTTAGCTACCAAACCTTCAGCCATGTGACGTGGGAGTTTGTGCCTAGGAAAACATTTTAGTCAGTTTAAATTTGTCAGTGATAGCTTTTCACAGAACTGTTCAGCTTGGTAATTGTCTCTCCTCACATATATTCTCCAGATATGGAGAATATCTAATTATTTTAAGGTAAATTATTTAGCATAAAATATATTTTGAATGTCCATACTTTGATTCCAAACTAGTGCTGAACTCATAAATTGCCCAGTAGGCCAGTTGCTACTATTTTTCATATTAGCATATTATGAGTATATATATATATATATATATATATATGGACATTTTTATAAGCCAAATTTACATGATCCTTATTAAAAACTGATTAGTATCAGTCTAGCTTATTTAGGTGTTTTTCAGCATGAACCTAATTACCAAAGACCAAAGGTCCAGGTTTCTGTTCCTTGGGTCATATATATATATTTATATTTTTGAACAAAGTGCCTTTCCTTTTTTCAGTGCTCCCTTTGTCTGATTGTGCTCTAGACATTATGTTATTAGTTGACGAGAAAGCATAATGCTGAAAGACTATGTAATCCGTAATACATTGTTGAGCTCTGCAATGTAAGACTATTACTTTGATGTACTGAAATGAAATATGTTAAAGTCATGAATGGTGTACATATAAATTATTTCAAATGACATAAATTAGCCAATGTCAAAACACAGAAACAAAAGCTTACTCAATATTGTCTCATCTCCCTAATCTAAGATTAGCAAAGTTTTTGGGAGACAGCCTTTGAAGCACCTGCAGACGTGCAGCTGTTAAATATCAGTGATCAGACATGCAGTATAAAGGGCTCAGCTTACTTTTGCAATGACTTAAATCTCTCCCCTTATGAGATCAGTCTCAGTTCATTAATATCAAGTAACAGTCATAGCTTGCTGGTTGTTCTGGTGGCCCACCCAGTGTTTGTCCAAAGTAACGTTTACTGCATTGCAGCACTGCCAGATGCTTGGCAGTCATCATAATGTGATTAATAATTTAATTACAACTCAGTTCTGATTGTGCTGTGTTTAAATACTTTTGGAAAATGTGTTTTAGATGCGACTGTGCACCACTGTTCCTAAATTACCATTTTTATTTGCCTACTCTTTAACTAAAATAAATGACTCCCAATTTCCACATCATCTGAATCATTTTCTGGGACCTGCTGCTTTAAAGCAGCTGTTTGCCAAAATATGAAGATCCTCCGATATTCCCCTGCTGCTTTGGTCATTTGTGTGCAGTGGTAGAAATATGTAAACAGGAGGTTGTCTTTGTCTGCTAAACACTGCAGCTCTTTTGCATAGCTTTCCTTGGCCAAGGCCAAGACATTAAAGGCAGAGCAATTGCAGCAACTTCAAAGAGATAAAATTTTCTTAAACCTCTTTTACACAGAGCTAATGTTATGATGCAGCCATAGACCATAGACTGTAAATAAACGGTGCACATAGGCAGCTATTGGTTTGTGAAGTCCCACTTTGAAAGCTCAAGCCAAGCATTTTGTCCATTGTGATCTTAGTGTTTTTTCAAGCAGATGATGGTTCAACTGTGATGAAGGGCAGATCTGACTGAAAAAATGAACAATCCTACACACTCACATGTAATGTCAAGGTAGATTTGCCCCAAAAGGATGCCTTGCTTTATCATGCTTTTTGATTCCAATGGGACCTTAATTTACAAAATGAAAATATTTTTGTATTCAGTAGGGCCTTGAGACCATGAGCTCATCAGGAAAGTGTTTACTGAGGTCATAGATCAAGGAAGTAGCAAGGCAGTTTTCCTAAAGACTTCTTTACGAGAGAGACTTTTTTTGCAACCAGAGGAGATAACATTTCCACAGCTATTCCTGCAAACTGCTGGCACAATATTAGAGTAATCATTATGTTCAGAACTTAAAAGTTCATGTAAATAACTGCAAAACAGAGAAACAGGCCTTTCCCATCGTTACCATTTCTCCAACTGTCTCAAGACGTATTAAATGTAAAATTTCATTTTATAAAAGTTTCACTAATCAATATTTTTATTTAGTAAATAATTGAAAACTGATTTGAACAGGGTTGTGTGCTTTCGCAGCAATAATCCACAGTTCTACACGTGTTCCATTTTCTATTTGTTTTGATTTTAAGATTCAAAACAACCCTGTTTGTTTTATCTTCAATGTTACAGCAGGAAGTGTTTTTGAAGGAAAAACTGATAAACTAGCTGTATACTATACTACCTAATTTTGCCTGCAAACAGCAGGCAAAGTTAGAGGCTGACCAAAGTACAGGAGTATTTAGAAATCAATACTTTACTTAATAGTTGGTGGAGGCCAAAAAAGAGCTAAAAGAAAAACAGCTCTACAAAAAAAATGCTGTTTATTGTTTGCAAACAGATGAAGTATAAGAACTTTCCCAAATAATAGTAAGTCATTATTTTCAACTCGTTGCAGTGCCCCCAAGGGACAAAAAATAGAAATTAGGACTATGCACTCTTTGGTGCTAGTTATACTCATTTTCTGACATGAGCACTGCACTAAGTCAGCCTAAGTTCATTTTACATCATACATTGCAGACAGTGCATGCCCTGTTATAGCAGAAAAAAAACAAAAGAAATTACATTTCAAAAGCAGCAAAGATGAATGAGTGTTTTACTCCGGCAGCTGTAACTGAGCTGCAGTCTTAGTAAAATACAGAGAAACATTGCCAGAGGTCAGTACAGAGGAGGACGTGTTACATCTGTGTATCGAATAGCTCAGTCTGCAACCCCTCCAGCAGCTTGCCCAACACTCTGCAATCAGTGTATGCTGTCTTTACTTGTCTGCTGGGCTGCCTGCTGATTGTGTGCCATGCAAGTACTCCCTCTTCCATGCCCGTGCACATATCACACACTTTGGTCCTAACTTTGTGCCCTTTCACGCTTTCTTGGTGCCCCTCTTCCCCACTTTGCCCTTTCAGTCTATAATTGAATTAGTTGAGTCAGAGGCAGAGCTCCCTGATCTCAAGGAAGGCACTCGTCGGTCAGTGGTCACACTGTTTCTTTGTTAATTGCCTGCAGAAATGACAGCTATTTCCTGCCTTCATGGGAAGCAATGTATTGAAACCAGATTTTCCAAAGAGCACTATATAATATTGCTGTATGGTTGGTAGAGAACCGGGATGGGGCAAGGACTTTGTATTCATTTACTGCAGTCTCTGTTTCTAATAAACCTTAGCCACACAATGCTTTTTGATTTTCATGTGCAATGAAAAATCTGAAAGAAGAAAAAGTGTTTGAATTTGCTGAGTATGTAGAAAAGAAAACCTGCGGCTAACTGATTTGTGATTTCAGCTCTTGTATAATTGAAGGTCACACATCTGTCACACAAATAACAGGGAATGGCTTAAAGAGACAACAAGAACAACAAAGGAGGACATTTACCTTACATGTGGTTAAATATGTGTTGGCCTCCTTGGACTGTGCCAGTAAAGAAACAGAGTGAACATGATCCAAGGCCTTCTGGATTCCCAGAGGAGTGCAGAGAGCATTGTGCAGTTTGTAACCCAAGACCCAGACATGAATAGTGCTTGCGGGATAATGAGTAATCTATGATCAACATATATGGCTTGTGCCTTCTGTTGTTTTCCAGGGTTTATTTGGAGGCAGTATTCTTTTGGTTGGCATCATGCTGTCAGGTCAGATGTTGTTCTTCACTGCATTGTTCTGTACATGTTGTCCTTTAGTTCCCCATATAGCTTTATTTTCCCTTTTGTGGCATCAACAACAATATTATGTCTGTACACAGCTTGTTTATTTATGCAGCAACAGACATAGATATCAGACTGGATATTGGAGATGAGAAGCTGGTTAAACACAGACAGTAGGAGATAATAAAAGCATCTACCCAGATCTTTTATCTAGCAGAGTGCATTTTACGGAGTGCATGGTCAGAAACTTCCATTTAGTCAGATTCATAAGTAAGGGGCATTTCATCCAGCTCAGTTATCCTAAATAATATTTCCTTTTTTCATACATGTTGAACACATGGGCAATATGGCAACTTTAATTTAAGCAGCTGTTCTTCAAGTGAACCAGGGTTAAAATTAAAATAAAAATAAATAAATTAGCTTCTGATTTTAAGTTGAATATGTGGAGCACAGAAAGCGTGATTTTCTACATAAAATAAGACAAAAGTGTTTTTATTCTCTTTACAGTCTTTGCAAATATCCAAAGATTAAATAGTCATTTTAAGTGGTAAGATGATAGTTTAATTTCTCCTGTGGAAACTAGTGTGGCAGGGTGTGTTTTATATTTTTATTTTATTCTGCTGCAGTGCCGAACATATGCCTCATCTGGTAGTTTCAGTTGATATGAAAAAATGTCAAAGCAGAGGAAAAATGGTTCTATTTTTTCTTAAATTAAATTCATTTCTGCTTTTGAACTCTTGCAGATTCTTAACTGTAGATAAAAGAGTTTATTATTACCAGAATTGTAAAGGAGTCACATTTTTTAATCAGCTAAACATATCCAAGGATCCAACATAAAGCTAGAATGGCATTTCATTCTTCATATTCTTCTCTGTTTCTTATCTCTTGCTAGTTCCATTTTTTCCCAATGTGTCAGATGTCATATTTTTGTGATTCCTGTTGGAATGACAGCACCAATAATGGTTGGAAATTACTCCAGCTTGTCACTAGTGGCATTAAGTCTTGGTTTCTTGGCTGTTTCTGAGGTTATGAGTTTTTAAATCTACTCATCACCTCACAATTCCAAGGGCATGCTTATTAAAACACACAAGAAGCCTCAGGAAAGCTTTGAGTTAAAATTGTTTGAGGGGTATACTGGATGGTTTGGATACCATTGAGTGACACCATACACCACGTTTTCAACTCCAGTGGCGGGTGTCTGGATGGCCCATTATCTGTAACCTTCTTAAACCAATGATCCGACACCAACTTCACACTTTTTTTCATATGGCTTCCAGTGTGGTCATTCAAAATGACTATAAACTAATTTGACTTCTAACATGGTCAGACAGCATGTCTTAGGTATTTATTATTAAACCCGTTCCTTACATGTTACCTTATACACAAAACCTCCCAGCTTCACTGTAAGGAGGTCTCAGGTGATGCTTATGATAAAGAACAGGTCATCTTTAGGCCAGCAGCTGAAATCAAAACTGACTCCGGTAGCCATTGTGTACTGGTTTTCCAGTCAGTGGGGGATTGCCAAAGAGTTTACAATTCATACTAAGGGAGACTGACCAAAGATAGGGAAATGCATTTCACTCAAAAGCATAAATGTCAACTCGCTGGCAATTCAAGAAGAAAGACCATATTAAGCCTCTGGGCATTTCAGACATCTGCACCAAATTTCACATGAGTTAATTCAATATCCCAGTACTTGTCATGATATTTTAATCTGGAAGAAAGCAGTAGACTAAAGGGCAGGTGGATATTGTGCTGCTAGATCCATGCTACTAGCATGACTAAAACTATTCCACTGTGCTCAGAAAAAGTTGTCCTTATCAGGCTTTAACTTTGATATCAGGCAGTGACACCTACCAGTTTATGTTAAAATCCACCCATAAACTAAAATGTATTGCATTGTCATTTGTGCTTAGAACCAGGAATACAGCATGATGACCTTTGAAAGCCACATGTACCTTTACACAGAGAAATGGACAGCTCGTGCGACCATTTTTATAAAGACCACATTTAACATCACACTCTTGCTCAGACCTCAACTGTGCACAATGTCCATTATCAAGGCTTGTGCAAACATAAATCACTTGAGCTCATACTCAGTAAATGCTGGATTAGACTTCTTATAGGACGTTTATTTGCCTGTGGTTGCAGCCCTGATTTCTAGATTCCTATGTTTACTGCCTGAAGTGGAATTTTTGTGGTGTTGCTTGACTTTATGTGACAACAATTAAAAAGCAAGACAATACTAAGTTTTTAATAACAAAAAAAACCAACAAAAACGAATAGGAACATATTGTAGTTATTAATGATGATAATGATGACTTATCATTATTAGTATTATTATTTGTAGTAATAGTGGTAGCTCTGTTTTTAAGTAATTGTCAATTTTTTAGTAAATTAATTTATTTCATTATTTTCCAATAAAAAGAGCATTGCTTAAATCACGCCAAACACCCTTTGTATCTGGGTAAATGCAGCTTTGATTTTCCTTTAATGTGAACTGTCTTGTACTATAATGTGCTTCAGTCTCACAGTTAGGTCCATGAGGGTTTTGGACAATGACACACTTTTTATAATGTGGCCTCTGTTCACATTGCAGTGGATTTTAAATCTAACAGTCAGGTTATGATTGAAGTGCAGACATTCAGCTTGAGTTTGAAGGGGTTTACAGGTGAGGTCTGTTCTCTCATTGTTTCATGACAAATTAACCAGATAAACCTTATGAACCTAACTGTACTTGCTTGTGTCCAACACTGATAAAAGAGAGAGAAACTTACTGAATGTTGACAAGAGCTGGATATCATATTGATCTGCAAATATCAATACCTTGTTCCAGTACCCAATACATAAAAACGTTACATCATTACATACAGTTTCACATCATGTAACCAAAGAGCATGACCTGTGATTTCTAAAGCTCGGATCAATGTACAAATGAATCTACAAATAACAACAAAGGGCACACAGAGCAGAGTCCGGAGCTGTTATTTAACTGATCCCAGATGCAGAGAGTAATGTTCCTGTTACATGCTACACATCAGTAGTAAACATTATGTTGGTAAAAAATAAGATAAGACAAGATATTCTTTTAATAGTCCCACAGTGGGGAAATTTGAAGTGTTACAGCAGCAAGACAACGTGACAAAGTGGCAGCAGCATACCACAATAAAAATAAATAAATAAATAAACAATATAAGTAAGATTCAAGAGAGCTTTATTGTCATTTCAACCACATATAGCTGACGCAGAACATAGTGAAATGAAATAGTGTTTCTCCAGGACCTGGTGCAACATATGAACATATGACATGTGACAGA
>VUQH01084655.1:0-18971 GCA_015106775.1 Etroplus canarensis
TGACTGTGGAAACTTCACACTGGACTTCAAACAACATGGATTCTGTGCCTCTCCACTCTTCCTCCAGACTCTGGGACCTCGATTTCCAAATGAAGTGCCAAATTTACTTTCATCTGAAAAGAGGACTTTGGACCACTGAGCAACAGTCCAGTTCTTTTTCTCCACGGCCCAGGTAAGATGATTCTGACTTTGTCTCTGGTTCAGGAGTCACTTGACATGAGGAATGCAACATTTGTAGCCCATGTCTAGGATTTGTCTGTGCTTAGTGGCTCTTGATGTGCTGACTCCAGCCTCAGTCCACTCCTTGTGAATTTTCCCCAAATTCTTGAATGGATTTTGCCTGACAATCCTCTCAAGGCTGTGGTTATCCCTTTTGCTGGTGCACCTTTTCCTACCACACATTTTCCTTCCACTCAACTTTCTATGAATATGCTTGGATAGAGCACTCTGTGAACAACCAGCTTCTTTAGCAATGACCTTTTGTGGTTTACCCTCCTTGTGGAGGGTGTCCCAGACTGAGAGACCCTAAGCTCAGGAAACCTTTGCAGGTGTTTTGAGGTAGTTAGGTGATTAGGGTGTGACACCATGACTTTCCAATATTGAACTTTTTCACAATATTCTAATTTTCTGAGACACTGAATTTTGGGTTTTCATTATCTGTAAGTCATAATCAATGCTTGAAATATTTCACTCTATGTGTGATGAATCTACAGTATATAATATATGGGTTTCACTTTCTGAAATGAGTGACAAAAAATATTGAAAGTTTTGATGATATTCTAATTTTTTGAGATGTACCTGTATAATTACCTTTTCTAGTAAGTAATATGTAATGAACACATGGTTACAGTTAATTAGTGAGGTTTAAAGTTGCACCTTGTATAACATTACTTAGCAGTTGATGGGATATTGTTGTGTAACAAGCTAAAAGTCCTACAATATAGAAGAATTTACATCCAGTAGCAGCTCAGCTTCAGCTTTGCTCACAGCTCTCAAGAAGAAGCCCACACACTGTCATGATTGCAAACAGACTGTATATAAAAGATGGATGGATGTCGCCATCAAGATGTAGCTCACTGATTTGCAAATTCCCATTTTTGTACCCTTTTGAATGAATCTCCCCCGCTTTAAGCAAGTGTGAGAAATGCAAGCCTACATTTCTGTTAAACTGTGCAGTGTCTAGTTTGTTTAATGAGAACAATGCACAGCTTTACAAGGGGTTATCTGCTCAACAACTTCATGGCCAACAGTCCCCAAGAAATTATAGCTCTGGGGGACAGTAGTGCAGTTTTGCACCTAAAAACCCTAGATTAAGCAGAAGACACAAAATCTTAATTAGAGAGGTTTGAGGAGCTGGCAGATGGGTTGTGTGCTTGGCATTGGAAGCTATTCCTCACTTCCTCCAGTATTTATGGTAACTTTATAAATGATACAGCTCTATAGAAGCCAATTTTTGCACATTTCCAGGTAGTGGTGTTTTTTCCTGCTCATTGTTTTTGTTGTGCTTTTCCTATTTTGCTGTCATGTCTCTGTCCCTAATTAACTTAAAGTAAAACTGTAAACCTGAAATAACTATAAATTATACAAAATGATGAATGTATTGCCTTGTGGTAATATTAATATTAAAGCAACAGAATTATAAACTAATAAATGCATCCCTCTTTTAGCTCAACTCCAACAATTCTGCAAAAGTACACTAAAGGTCAAGGCTCTGTATGGGAAGCAGATGTATAATGAAATCACCCCATATTTCACTGCAAACCCATTGAGCCTGCAGGAGAAAATCAGGAGATGTAGGTGTGTGTAGGTATGTGTGTACTTCGATAGTAGAAGCAATAAAGCTGCTGGTAAAGTATCTCTTCATCAGCAAAGAGGGATTGTATAGCAAAAGCAAATTAAGACCCCATCTATTTATTTATTTATGTAAAAATAAAGTAATATTTGTGTGACTTAATATCCACAGCACTTATATTTTATATAAGACTGTGGCTTTTTTACTGGGCAATGTCATTTGAAGTTATCCTCACTTCTTGTGCCACTCCTCTGCTGTATACCTTCTCCCCTCTATCCTCATCCATGAGCCCCTGACCTCCAACCTCTGACTCCAGTGAGCTACTAGAGCTACCCTCAAGCCATTGTCTCAGGGCGTAGACCATTCACATAACATTACATATTAAGCGGTAAGTATGTATTTAAGTATATGAAGTCTAAATGAATCAAGTGCATCACGGAGGAAGTTTCTGATGAGCTCTGATAAGGATTCTCTCCCTGAAGCTGTTATGTCAGTCGTCAGAGAGGAGAGAGCACTCTAGAAAATACCATTAATAAGAAAATCGTTAATATGGATCTGGGAGCAGGGTGAACACATCTTAAAATAATGAAAAATCCATGATTATTAATGGTACATTGCCACATTTGGGTCCAGCTTGTTATTCATTCATAAGTAAGTGTGGGAAACACATATATAGTAGATTAATATATATTGTGCATTGAGTTTTTAATAACTTTTACTGCAGTTTCTGAAAAGATTAAAGGGGTACCCACACCCACAGAACACAGCACCTTTTCAGCAGTAAGTGCTGACCTTGACCTTGTAGGCTTCTTTTTTATGAATATGCTTACTGGAAGAAAAAAGAATGATTTCATCGGACTGAGCATATTTTCCTGTGAAATCTTTCAAGGTCTGTGAGTGAGCTTGCCACCTGACTACACACCTGAATCCAAAAAGAAAAAAAAACATTCCAAATTTCTCCCATGAGAAGAAGGGAAGCAAGACAGAGTGGGAGAGAAAAGACAGAGAGATTGAGAGGTGGAGTGCAAAGGGGAGAAACTCAAAAAGCAGTAGTAACCTCGATCCTACCTCTGTACAGCATGGCAGTTAATTTAAATTCTGCAAGGAGACAACCCATAAATCACCTCCATTCTGACTAATGGCTTCTGCACTAAGGGAAAACTTGCCTCTCTACCTGGAGACTTTCTGCACTGCAAAAAAAATATAGGCTACATATAGGCTATATATATATATATATGTACACACACCGTATATGAGTGTGTCATTCATGTACGGTAAAACAGACAGTTTTTGAAAGAGTCAGCAGCACAACTAACCCCACCACGTGAGCAGCTTTCACTGGAGGCAGAAATCCCCCTGTGCTGGTCCATAATTAGCCCCCGTAACTGTCTGACGTCAGAAGTGTGTGACATAAAACTAACCTTGGACTGGATTCCAAAAAAATAACCCTGGGTTGGCACACAAGCACAGCTCACCCAGATCTGTGAGTCATGTAAATCATAAATGCTTCTATAAAAGCATTTTTTTAATGTTCTAAGTGGTAGTACTTCAAGGATTTTAAATGTTTTTTCTAATTATTTAATAGCAGATGTTTTATGTTTTCTTTAGTGAGTGTGTGCATGTGTGCACAGTAATATTGGAAATTCCTTTTTTCCCCCAAGGAAAGAAAATATGTGGAACTATAGGTTCTAGTAGCATTACTTTGGATTATGAGATTATGCCAAACCAAGACCGCTTAATGTTTTACCTGTCAGTTAACAGAGTTATAAAAACAATATAAGCAAAACAATAACTATAAAACTACACTTTTTGAATACCCATGCATCCATCTTTGCTGCCGCTTATCTGAGTCCAGATCATGTGGGCAGCAGGCTAAGCAGAGACACCCAGACCTGCCTCTCATTGGCCACCTCCTCCAGTTTTTCCAAGGGGACACCAAAGCATTCCCAAGGTGTCTGAGAGAAGTAATCTCTTGAGCATGTCCTGGGTCTGCTTTGGGGCCTCATCCCATTAGGCCATGCCCAAAACACCAGACCTAGGAGGCACCCTGGTCAGATCTTCAAACCTCCTTAAATGGCTCCTTTTGATGTAGAGAAGTAGAAGCTCCACTCTGAGCCCCTGCTGAATGACTCATCACCCTGTCTCAAAGGCTTCATTCACACTGCGGGCATAGGTGGCCCAAATCCAATTTTTTTGCCCATACATGATGCATATCTGATTTTTTATGACAGTCTAAACAGCACATATCTGATTTTTTCAAATCAGAGTCAGGCCATTTTTATATGTGATCCTAGATACATATCCGATGCTTTTCAAAGCAACTTCAGTCTGAATGGCCATATTACATTTTATCCCACTTCTACATCACTGAAGTAAGACAGACGTCATAATTCTGCGCTAGTGGAAGTAAGGTGTGGCAAGATCAAATGTAAGCAATGGACTAAACAAGCCTGGCAGACACTGTTGATGGAGCTACTCAATGGAAAGAAAGTGAGGTTTTACTCAAACGCTGACATGTGTGGCATCCATATTTACTTCTGTAAAAACAGCGTGCTGCGTGTGACGTCACATCTTCTTCTGACCATCTGCCTCACTTCAGGGCCATAGACTGTTCACACTGGAGTCTGATGGCGGTCGCATTTAAATTATGTGTGCTTGTGTCTAAATCAGGTGGCGGTCAGTGGCAGAGGCCCTGATGGTCCAGTTCTGCCAAAACTGGCTATAGGAACTTCGTAAACACCCTAAAAAGTTTTTTGTTGAACACCTTCTTATGAGTAACTGATTTCTCTACTTTCTTCCGAGGTTTGAAGAGATTTGGTAGTTTCATATTCTATTTTGCATGTAGGCCTCACATATACGTATTATGTTTCATTTTTAGTGGAATGTCTTTTCTGGCAACAATCCTCATAACAACAGCCAATCAGACTGTGTAAACTTACAAGATCATACAGAGCTTCAACTAGCATCTAACTGATATTGATACACAACTGTCCTCACACATTTGCAAATGTTATTTGAAAAACAAAAACAAAAACAAAAAACTGCAGTTTGTTTAAAAGTGAGGAATGCTTGAGAATCTGATTAACTCACACAACCAAGCCAACAGAAAATTAAAATTCATATTTTGGCCCAAATTGTTTAAGAGAAGTCAGTTTGGTGTGGAGACAGTGATGTCCCTCACTGATGTTGGGGATATCCTGGCCAGGCTGTAGCAGACAGGGTAGACTGGGAACAATATGTAACTTTGTGCTTGGGGCACTCAGTTACTAGCTTGTTTTTTTAGTCAGTTCACAATTTCCTGACAGCAACTGCCCTTTGCTATGGGATGAAACACAGGACCTCGGGACCATGCTTGCTTCATTGTTGCCCCTTCATGATCTGTCACTACTCATTTGAGTGTTCAGTGGTATGACTGATTCAAAACATGCACCAGTCTTACTAAATACATTTGTTCCATGATCTGTCTCAATAACTAATAGATGTAAATTATGACCTAATGCTAACAAAAAACAGTTTTCTTCCATTTATTCTTGTTTAGTGACATTGTGTGGTCAAAAGCAAGTGAAAAATCATTTTACCATTGACAGACACACAAATATATGCCATTTTATCAGAATCATATACTGTCATGGTCTCATATTTGGTTGTAATTTTGGATGTTTTTAAGTTCTTTTGGGCATTGGCATTTTCTGTTATCTGTTTTCACTCCCCTTGTGTGTTATCCTCTGAACCCTCCCTTGTTTATAGTCATCTCTTCCCACTCTGTTTAGTTAGGTTAGTTCCCTCAGTATTTCCCTTCTGTGTTCCTGTCCGCTGTCAAGTTCATGCTTGTGTCATGTTCTGTGTAGTATTCTGTTTCCTGTTTTATTTTGAAGCCTGTTCTGTCTTGTGCATTTGTGTTCACCTTACTCCCTGCCCCTGATTGTTGCCACCTGTGCTTCTCACCCTCCTGTCTCACATTAATCATCAGTCTGTGTATATTTAGTCTCTCTCCCTTCAGTTGATTGTCACGTCGTCTGTTCTCCCATGTGTCAGTCTTGTTTGCTAGTCTGTAGCCCTGTTCCTAGCCTCCGTGTCAAGTCCATGTCTATGCTTTTCCTTATGAAGTCCTGCGTTTGGGTCCTTGTTTCACCATGCTAATCATGACATATACACAGAGAGGAAAGAGAAAGATTAAAGAGTGTGCTCTAATTTGTTAAACTCTATAGGCATTTAGTCTATACACTCCAGATAAAATTGATCAATTGCTTGTGCAATGACCTGGAATAACAAGCTGCAGCCTGTTTCACCTCTTACTCCTTTCCAGTAACGTGGATGACCTCCAGCGGTGATTGGGGCCTCTGATTTCCCTTGTGGCTAATAAATGTGTTTTAAAACTCAACGAAACACTTTCCTTTCTCCACCTTCTACTCTAGTCCATTTGCCTCCTACTCCCCATTTTAAGTCTCCTTCCTGGACTGTTGCTTAGACAGGCACTGTTTACTGCTGAAATCTGACAGATCTTTAGGGTAGGTATAAAGCTCTGGGACATAACACAGATCACTAGGCTGTTTGGAATTTCCAGTCCTCTGAACCGCAAGAGTGCAGTTTTCTTACTTCCTTGTCCAGCTGTGGAAACGAGATATGAGTCTCTGTCCTTAAGCTCCACCCACTGCCACCTGCATTTCAGGACTTTTACTGCCTGAGCATGACCTAGTACACTGTAGCACCCTCTAGCTACAGTCGGGCTACGTGGGACATTCTAATAACTGTGGTGGTTACAGTGGCTTGTTGCAAAGAGCCCTTGCACTGCTTACACATCCCACTGATTAGTAATGACTATGATCAATCTTATGTGAGACTTCACTGCAAGACTATCACACGAGATAAGAGCTGATACGTAAATCCCCACTAGTCAAGCAGGTGTGGAGTTTTTCCACCCCAATCAGAAAAACAGCAGGAAAGGCCACACAGGCAGGCTGTGGTTCAAGGTCAGTCCCCTCGCCACTAGATTTTTCTTATTGCAAAACCTCTTTTTGTTTTTCCCTTTTTAACTCTTTTAATTTTCTCTCTCCTTTCTGAAGCCCCGGTCCTGTAATCCAATATCATTAGCTCTACGAATGGAAGGCTCTCTGCGTGAATCCATTAAGAAGGCTTCTCTGTGACTCCCTCTCTGTAATCTCTCTAACCCCATGGGATTAATCACCAACAGAGAACAGAAATCAATCCATTTAATCACTAAAAGATGTGACAAAAACACTATAACTCAGGGATATGGTGGGAAATTATTGGCCAATTGAAATTCATTGGAAAGAGTGGAGAGGAAGGCTTATAGAAAACCGTACTCTGTTGCACCTCATTGAGGCAATCATTCTACTTTCTTGTACTGTATTTTTTTCAGACAATCAACAGTGAAAGAATTAATACACAAACAAATTAACAACAATAAATTAAAAAGCCCAGACAATGAGTTTAACCATGAAAGCCCTGTCATGTATTACAGATAGACAAGGTTTTCATGTAGAAGTAAATCATGTTTAGTGCCACTCACTTTGTTTGTGTATCTGCATATTCAGCAGATGTATATGAGAAATTAGGCCAAGGTCTGCTAAGAGGTGTTGTAACATTTAAAGTTTGTTGATGCCTCTATGAGCCCATAATGATAAGGAATGAGGGTCATGTGGCAATGTTAACCCACTAATAAAATCTGCCTTCCTTTAAAAGGTGTTAGAAAACCACAATTACCCCCCTGACATTTTTTACTACATGATTTATGAACTGAATATTGCATTTCTCTCTGTAACCCTTATTCTAGCTGTGGAATAATAAAGGGAAGTTAAGGGACCGTATTGATCAGCTAAAAAGTAGTCTTTGATTTGCCACAGATCTGCAAGAGGAGAGGAGAGGAGAGGGAAGCTATTGATGAGTTTTTCTCTCCCACAGCCCTCTACCATGCAGCCCCTGGCCGTCTGGACACCCACCACGTGTGAACAAGCTTTCAGCTCACATCATCTTCTCCACTTCCACCTGTAATTGGCCATATGTGTCACTAGCACCCTGCTGCTGCTGCCACTGCTGCTTCTAGTAGGAAAGAAAAGGAGATCACAGCTTTGACAAGGTGATTTTTGGATGGCTTTTGCTTTGACATGTCAGGTAAGCCTTTCCTTAGTAAACATTTACTTTTGAGCCCTTCAGTACCATAAATTTGTGGATACTTGTTGTGTCTCTGCAGTCAGTTTGATTTTAACTTTTCGTTAACTGCTCTGCAGTAAGTTATCTTTATAATAAAGCCTAAAAATAGCATTGGGGGTTGAAAGTTTAAGTACTTGTCCTTCACACAGAGTTTGAATATAACGAGACATTTATACTGTCTCAAGAGGATATTTCTAGTAACTCTGACTAGAAAATGTACAGTATATCATCAGTAGGCCAACAACCGAATAAGCTGAATGCATAATGCACCAAAGTGGCCCATGGCATGTGGCATTCATTCAGCATTCATTAACCTTTACCACAGCTGCAGCAGTTACCTGAATTAAATAAGGCAGTAAGGTATAGCGTTAAGATAAAGTAAAGATAATTACATAGAGTTTAACTCAAACAAATTCTACCACATATGCAATTTTATTTTTAGTTTCTTAATTTTTTGCCGCTTATCCATTAGTGATGCCAGAAAGGGAGAGGGGGAAAAGGTCAGAGTTTGGATAAATGTCCCTCTCCCCTTGTCAAAAAGGCAAATGTCACACCAGTGCAGAGAGGCTGTAGAGAGGGACTGGAGAGTGAACAAGCTGGTAAAGTGAGTATAGAGAGCATGGTTACGATGGGGAGTGAGAGGAGAATTAAGAGGAGAGGAAAGGATATGCTGCTACTGGGAAGATGCTAAGTGTTGAGTGAGGATAGTGATTGTGCCAAACAGAATCACTGAGCAGCCACAGGGCAGCCTGGGGTTTTGCCACAGGGGAGTTGGGAGGCAAATTTGATGTGAAGCAATGACATACATATACAGCAGATTTAATGTTCTTTTCTTGGTCATGAATTGCTTAACGGAGGATCTGAAAATGTAGTAAACCAATGGCGACATAACAGAAGAAAGTTAAAAAATGTTAACATAGCTATTTAACCATGTAATTTCCACTGTTATAAAGAAATAATGGTTAAACGATAAATGTGGCTGTTTTTTGTTTTTTCAAATATTTTCTCATTGTCAGCAAATCCTACCAATGGGTTGATCCTGCTGCTATGTGCATTCAAAGTCTGATTTAGCTTACTTCTTTGTGCCTTCGAGCTCCAGTGGTGTGTCATATCGTGTGGCTCCTGCAGTACAGGTTTCAAAAAGTTTCATTCACTGCAACATCTACACTCTGCCTCAGCTGGTGTTTCTGAGATGTGAGTACAGTGCTCAGTCCGTTTCTAAATATACCAGCTATACAAGTATGTTCTGTGAATCTATCCTTTCCAATGGATTCTTATCAGGCACACTGTATACATAGTCATTGTACATCTCCAAAATCATCAGGACACCAAAGTGGTGGAACCCCATTCTAAACTGCAGCATCGATACACATTGTTTACAGTGAAATCTTCAGAGTCTTAATAAAGAAAACTTACCTGACAAACATCTCTGCAGAGCAAGATTTGGGACTGTTTACTGTAATTTTTTAAAAATGCTTTAGATGGATGAATTCAAAATTGAGCTCTTTGGCTAAAATCACTAGAGATTTGTTTGTTTGTAGAGGCATTTTCTGTTAGGCACAGAGTGACAATATTACGCTTTAGGGTTGTGTGGCTTCTAGTGGCACAGGAGATTACACAAAATATCTGTAAATTCTGGATACAAGTGTCATGCAGTCAGTAGAGAAATTGAAACTGAAAGGAAGCTGGCTTCAACAGCAGGACAATGATCCAAAATGCACTTCATAATCAAAAAAAATCACTACATCAAGAAATGCAAACTTAGCTGTTGCAATGGCCCTCGAGGTCCCCTGATTTGAACCTCTGAATAGCTGTGGGTACATCTCAAAAATACCACACATATGAAATTACCAAATTACTCCAGAACTTGAAATAATCTGCAAGAAAGAGTGGGGAAAAGTGGGTGATTATAGCTTAGATATGCTTGGATAAAAGCATTGCAAACTTTTTTAATGATGTTTTCTTCTTCTCCTGCTTTCTTGTCACACACATTATATTGTAAACCAGGAGCTGTGATTATGCATCATCATTTAGAAAAAAAAGTGGGGACTAAATAGCATAAATTTCATTTACTGTGCTCAGGAAATACTTCAGTACATTTGTCTGGCTGCAACCTTAAATATAGACCCATTTAATTTTCAAAGGATAAGGAGTAGTCCAAATTTCTGAGAGAAGATTACAGGTTCTACACCTAAAGGGAAAGAACAAATAGTCAAATAGTCATTAGTGGGCCAGTTTGATGGTTTGACACTGGTTTTCTGCACCATCAGTGGCCTGTAATCACAGAGCACACAGAGAGTCCTCTGCAGTCCTCAGAGAATGATGAGTTGTTTTTTTTTCTTTTATGCCATAGTAGCAATTTTCTCTGCCTCACAAAAGCATGTGGTATGAAGGATGTTGTGATGGTAGGCTTGTTCCTGTCTCTCCCTTCTAATCTAGTGATTATCTAATAGGATAATACCTTCAACAATGGTAATGAGACATTTCGCTGAAGGATATTAAGATTGTATCTTCATCTTTTGACACAGGATGTCAACAGCACAGTGTGTGATATACTGGTGTGCACAGTGTCTAATTGTGGAATGCCAGCATCCTGACATCTTATTTAGAGGACATATCACATACTTGTGTGACAGGTGTAACTGAATTCCAGTTTGGACACTTCTGTCTTCTCTTATTTTCATCCAGTTGTTTTTATATCCACATAAAACAATACTCATATTGTAGTTCCTGAAAAAAGAAAATGTAAGCATTTTAAGGGTATTAATTCAGCATTAGGAAGCCCTATGTTGTCAGCTCTGAATGGTCACAAGAGCTGAAGCAACAATAAACTGCACAAAGGACATTCATTTTTGATCTGTCTGATCTCTATATAAATCAAAATTTAAGATTAAAAAACCTTGATCACTCACTAGTTTTTTTGGAGTCATTCACTTTAATTCATCACTAATGTGATGACATTTTGTTTACTGTGATTTTGATGAGACAGTTTGTTGAATATATTTCATTCTTTGAGGTGCTTTTTTGTGATGTAATGCTGAGACACACCTCTTGGTTTAAGAGAGTGATTTAATCATATAATTATCATTTGTTAACAAATTAGCAAATACACTATATACTCTATATATACACTATACGTAGTAATAAGCAGAAAATTGAAAATACATGCAGATGACACAATGAATGATGACTATTGCTAATGTTTTGTCTTGCAATGTATGTAGTGTTTTTTCTGTGTAATTGTGTGAATGAGGATAAGTCAGCGTCTGGTTCACAACACTCCAACATGATGAATTAAAGCCATTATGTTTCTTCTTTCTAATTGTGAACATGAAGATTGAGAATGTTTTAGAGTTAAACCCGTTATTTTTCACAATTTCCCCTCCAGGGTGCCAAACAGCACCTGAGAGTTGCCAGCATCACAGAAGTGGAACCAGGCCGAGACATCGGGGAAGCCGAATGAGGTGGCTTCATCCTCTTCTAAAGGAATAGCAGAGGAGGGCACTGGCACAGTATCCGGGCTCATGACTTAGTGAGGCACATGGGACCGCTGGAGTCTGACCACCATCTGGTGTCTGTCATTGAATTAGCTTGATGCCATGATGAGAAACATGGAGTATTTACATTGTATGCTTGCGTCTCTATCAGTCTCTTTGCATCAATGGCTTAGACAAAGATTGGCAACCACCACCCCCTCTTTCCTCTCCTAGTCTCCAAATACCCCGCCCCTCTTCATCCTGCTCCTCATCGCTCTCTATATATCTCAGTCTGGTCTGAAGATAGACGAGAATCTGCTGTGGGATTATGTACTGCGGGCTGCTAATAATGTTGAAGAGCCTCCTGGGCTCTCACTCCCGAAGCAACGGTGCAATAAAGCCAGAAGCTGGGAAATACATGGCTATTTAATAGAAACCGAAGCTTCTGAACTGCTGTGCTATATTTACAGGTAGCTTTTCTGCCTCCGTTTTTTTTGTATACTGCACTTGTCTGCCTTGCCTGCCCACCCGTCAGCCACCTTGGAGGAGACCTGGTACCTGCTGTTCCCTGCTCCCTACAGCCTCCCACGCCACTGCCACAAACACACACTGCTTGCAGAGGCAATAACGTGAGGACCAGAGCAAGTGCAGTCATTGTGATTGTTGTTAAAAGTGACACTGGGTTATGAAGCACGAAGCAGGTGACAAAGGGAAAAAAATGGTGGTGTTATTCACAAAACAAGGAGAAAAGGGGCAGAATAGAATGCTCTCTTCATCACAGTTTGTTGTTTGTTGTGCTTAGTGCTGCTGCCCAGTTTCCCAACTATTCAAATCTTGCCATTTAGTTTGTACCATCTGTCTCACACCGAAGTCAGAATGGGTATGACACAACAGGGCCAGTGTTTTGTTGTCTTGTTCTATTTATTCCCTGATAATGAGAAATCAGCAGAGGGACTGGCATGGTGCTTGCTGCCACACATATACACTCATGAAAGTCTTCCTGGGCCATATGGCTTGTCTACAGGGGGCTACTTGACTCTTCTGACACTGTGGCACCAGAACCACAGATCTTTATCTCTCTTCTTCAGATGCTTGTCATGAAGGCGCACTATCATTTTGGTTGAAATACAATAACTTTCTGCTGTATCTCCATTGGATACTCATCTCCCAACAAATGTTTTACAGTAAGTGACAGGTGGCTTGATTGTCAAACAGCAGCAGAAAATGTCATGAGAAAATGATAGGAGCATGCTGCTGGATTTAAGACACCATAGTTGGCCGTGCTCTTTGTAGGACACTTTGTCTATGCACTAATCCCATCTTTAGCCTCATGTGTGTTCATTGCGTCGCTCCTCCAAAAGAGAAGACAGCACCATGTGAGTAATTACACACTCTTGGAATGTTTGAAGGGGTACAGATTGAGGATGGCATGCAAGCAATGTTTAATTCAGCATCCCGGCATGAAGACTTTTAAATCTAGAGCTGGCCTGACTTTGCAGCAGCAGGCTCTGGCACAGACAAGACTTACTTGTAATCCCCAGTGTCACAAACAATAATCTGCACTCTCTCCCACCGAGCTGTATACTGGTTTAAATGAAGAAATGCATACCAGATTAGAATATAATGCAAATAATGTGCATATTTCTTTAAAATAAAATAATATATATTAACAAATAAACCCCAAATACTAAGTTAGCAGCAGGAGAGCAGTGAAATTCTCTCTTTTTTATTTCCCTGGCTGACCTTGCCATTTATTTATTTATTTATTTATTCATTCATTCATTCTTATTGTGAAGTTTGAGGTTAATACTTAATACAACATCCTTACACGTTGAAAAGTTGCTGCTGCATGAGCCTGCAGTGTCCCTAAGGTTCTCAATCAGATCCAATCCTCACTTGTCACGTCTGCTCACAAAACATCAAGATGGCGATGGTGAAAATGCTCAGCTCAAGGCTTCAGAATGAGACTCCAAAAACAATGAGTCATGTCACAGTAGCAATATCCATTTTTATAACCAGTCTGAGTTCATTGTCTTACATAGAGCTGGAACACAAATGAATTTGACTCATTATATTTCTATTATATAATATTTAATGTAATACTTAATATAATAAAATTACTCCTGTATCATTTTACCACAATAATTACAAGGTGAAAGTATGATATCATCTCAACCCTAGACACAAGAACTTTCCCACTGAAGTTATTGATGTCTCTCTCAACTCAGCAAAATTGTATTTCAGTAAAAAGCCAACTCATTTCCTCCTTTCTCTAATAATAATTTCAGGAATATGCAATTTTGCTGCTTAATGGGATATTTTGCATAGTGTTTCTGTAAAACAAAGTACTGTACATGGAAGTTTGTGCTTCATGCAGTAATAGTTACATGCAAAGAGAAAATTATTTTATACTTCTAAGAAACAAACTTATTTTAGTCATAATCATGATTTTATTCACTTTTTGAAACAATTATTCAAATTTTTCTACAAAGGGCTGTTTTTAAACATATATCTCCAGCTAAAAACCTCCACAAGTTTTTTTTTTTTTTTACACGATATAATAGTTTATATCTAGAGAGGTCCAGGCTGTGGCGACCATGAAAGCCTTAACAGACACTTTAAACCTGATCCAGTTTTGAAATTTGAATAGCAGCTGGCACAATTTTTTTCTCAGCCTTGAGTGAAAAAGGACAGCAGAGAGGATGTGTATTGAACAGGATGCAAAAAAAGAAAGAAAAATGTGTTCAATATCAAATGGAAAACAAAGTAAAAACATACTGCCAGCAATTACCATCTTTTTTAGCCACAAATCTTTACCAAGCCATACATGTTTTATGTAAAATATACAGTGTGGCTTGTGTCTATGACATAATCCCTTTCCCCATCTTAAAATGTATTTCAAAATACAATAATGATTCACATCCAGTGGGGCCGTAATGAAGTCCAAAAAACTGAAGTCCCCTAATGTGGGAAATTAAATGTGAGTCAAATCGCATGGAACCTAATCTCTTTCTCTCTCTCTCTCTCTATATATATATATATATGTATATATATATGTGTGTGTGTATATACATAGAGAGAGAGAGAGAGACAGAGAGAGTGTATTGTGTGTGTAAATCTGCATGCAAAGGACGATGTGTGTGTGTAATAATAGCCAGACAGAACAGGAAACTGTCTGCACTGGTAGCCATGAAATATTGGCAGTTGCCCACAAAGGCTAAGTCAGCTGATGCCAATATTAAAATAAGCAATTTAACAGCGACAGTTTAAATTTTTTTCCTCGGTGGATAATATGTCCTTACAAAACAACTGGGGATAGATTTTTATATAAATAACCTGTTTAAATTCCACTTGGGTTCAGTGTGATACAATTCAACATCTCAGTGAATTACAGATGTACCTGCCTAAACAAATTAGTTATCAAGTGCTTGTCCAAATAGGGCCCCTGCTTTGTCCTTATTTAAATATGTTCATGTCCAGTTTCAAAAAACCTGATCCAGTTTTTAAGGCTGTTGTCCTGTCCTACCCCTCCATGAATCGCCACCTTATAGAGGTTGAGTTTGTGTGCCCAAGTGTGCCTAAATGATCCCAGGAGCTGTCAGTGTGGGGCAATAGACCAGGATACCTCCTATATGCCTCCTAGATGAGGTGTTTCAGGCATATCCAACTGGGAGGAGATCCCAGGGTAGCTGGGGAGAGGGAGGTCTGGACGTACCCTCTGCTCAGACTCTCCCCACCAGACCCAGGTAAGTGGTGGATGGATGGATGGATGGATGGATGGCCATGTTCTATTTAGAAACACTACTTTCATCAGAGATCATTATCCTTACTGGCCATTTAAATCCAACATTATTTAAATGTATGATGACAGAAACGGGGTGAAAAACAGAGCAATATTCATAGATAATTTTTTGTCTTTCACTAGTCATCCAAAAAGAGAAAAGGAGAGTTGTTTTAGCCTAAAAAAATGTTATTTTCACCCCCTCACATCTGGAAGAGTCCACATCCCAGTGGGGTGCCACCTCAAGCACAGCCATGCTGAGCAGAATTTCCCAGCAGGACCAATACCATCACAAACAAGGAGTGAGGTCCCACAGAGCACACATGTGGAGAGAAGGTCACAGACCGTGCTGAACCAGCTGAACACAAACAGCATCATCCACCCTGTCTGAGACCACAACTTGTAGAGCTGCACCCGGTTCAAACTCTAAATGTCCCCTGGTGGCTCCATGCCTGTCAGGGTTTGTCATTGTTATCTTACTACTGTGCGGCCTAATACTAACCCTAATAAAAATGTATGGAGACATTTTGCTCCTATGAAATCTATTATTCCAACAAGTCTTCCATACTTATGAGCAGTGTTTCACTGAATGTGAAATGTTAAGTCTTGTTATATCAGACATATTTTAGCCTACTCGGACGTATAATGCTCAACTACCTCAAGTATGTCCCAGTAGCTTAAAGTATGGAAACATTGGTGCTTAGAGTCCCTTTTTAAATTTTGAATTTTCTGTGGAACAGGCTGGGAGAACATATATTTCTTTCTCCCAAGAAATAATTATTTCGGGGCTTTCTGTAAATGATAGCTTCAGTGTGAACGAACTGCAGCATTTTAACCAAACGGAACTACAACAAGAGAACTGATTTCATGAACAAATGGTCCCACTATAATGACAAAATACTTTGTCCATTTCTGACAAACTACAGTTGATGCAGTAAGTCTAGATTTTGTTGATTTATCCACATACCTCAAACACCAACTAAACATCATCTTAAATCCTCCTTTTCACCTCTCATAATGAGGGCTTTGTCACTTGAACTTACAACATTATATTTTGGGGGCACTGGCTGAAATGACTGATACTATTTGTAGTCAATTTGACTTCTCACTTCTTCATATATACAGGAATTTAACCTGTTTTTTTGTTGGTATTAATTTTTGTACTGACTATTACAGACAGGGTAAACCCAAGTCCACTCAAGTCTTGGAGGTTCTCCAACTGCAAGTCATGTATCAGAATCAGAATCAGAATACTCTATTAATCACAGAGGGGAAATTGCATGTACCAGTGACCATGCAAGAAATTAATCCTCTTTAAACCTAGAATCCCCAAATAACTTATCCCACTTTGCAGCACTATTATGTACATGTCAGTTTTATACCTTAGTCATTTAACACTCATTCCCCCATGGTAAGAGATTGCTATAGGACCATGTTCACAAATATAAGTCTGTTTTTGTTCAGTACTGAGCATATCTAAATGCAGCTCTTACTGTGGTGTTGTGGTTACGCTCAACCCACTCTCAAGGACTCAATATCTCGACAGAGTTATCTTGCCAGCAATGTTGTGATTTGATGTGGCCTAGTTTGTTTGTTTTATATTTTGCTTTTCTTAAAAGAGCTTAACATCTAAGGTCAGTTGTGTTCCTTTTTATTAAATGGAAATGTGCAAAAGCTTCTTAGATTTCATGGTGCAGGTAAATAAAGTGTGAGGGTCCTGCTGCTTGACAGCGAAGAGATGAAAATCCACTCAAACATAATGCATGCCGGTTTGTAAATGTTTTACATCCAATCAACTGTCCCACCTTTTTTATTGAGCTATGTTAGACAGGCGGTGCTGTGTGCTGTTTCTTGGGACTGAGTGGCATTTTAAACTGAACTTGCCATTCTTACCTGCACCTGGATTGTGTCTCCAGTGAACTGCTTTTCCATTTAGCGCCTGACAATATCCAAGCTTTCTATTCATTTCCCGTCTTTCAGACTGGAGGAAATGAATCACAGGGCTGTCAAGGAGAGGCACAGGAGCAATAACAGAAGTGTGTGAGAAAAGAAACTTTGATATGTAAGGTTTACTCACTCTTTATTCCTCATGGACCCTTGGGGTATGTTATGGGACATCACACTGTTAGACTCTGGCTGCTAAAGCTAACAGACCTGCAGGTGTAATTTCATCTGCCCATCTTTCTCTTGCTTGGCTTTGCCTGCCTCCCACTTTCACTCTCACTTTCAGTTTTTGGCATATTCTCCTTTTATTCTGTCACCCAGGCTGCCTAACTGTCTGTCCTGTGTCACTTCCAGTTGCATCACAAACATTATGGTGCTGATTTTTTGGAGTAGCTTTGATTAAAAAAAAATATTGTCAGAATAAAATTAACCCAATAAAAAGTGAAAGGCTATATAAATAAAGAAATGCAGAATGTCCACACATCAAAAATAATGCCTAAGATTTAAGATGACCTGTTGTTAGAAATTGAGTTTAACAGATTTTTTTTTTTTTGCTTTAATAGAGTGAAATCACGCTAAGGTAAAAAAAAAAAAACTGTTCACTTACAAAAATATATTTACACATAGAGTATTAGTGGGTTCCCTTTCATAGGAGGTACCAGCATGTTTCTACAGCAACTCAAAATAGACAGACTCAACTATTAAAGCTATCACAACGCAGAACATCTACCATTACTCATCAACTATAATATACTACTTTTGCAATAGAAAAACTGAACTTCTAATTTCTAATTTTTTTTCAACTCAGTCGCATTTCTAATTCCTAATTATACCTACATACAAGAACAGCTAGACTGGAAATGATTTTGGATGCAGTCTGCACGCTCACTGTTAATAAACCTCAAACCTGAATATTTAAGGAAGTGAAGGTGAGGTTTTGGCTTTTGCACGAGAATATCTGTGCATGCACAATTATTAGGCAACTATTAGTGTGCAGAGTTATCAAGAGTGTCCCCAGTTGCATAGTGGTTTGTGCATTCACCTTACAAGCAAAAGGTCCCTGGTTCAATCCCAGGTGGGGACACAAAGCCCTCCCACCATGGAGGGTTGAGTCAGGAAGGGCACCCAGTGTAAAACATCTGTCAAGTTACCAATGTGGATTAATCTGCTGGGGTGACCCCTTGGTGGAGAATAGAAGAGAGCAGTCGAAAGGTATATTTCAGTGTGCAGAATTATTAAACAACTCAAAAATATTTTCATCTGTTAAAGTGAGAATAAACAACTCAAACTTCACAAATAAACATTTCTGACATTTCAGAAAAATAAATCAGTGACCAATATAGCCACTCTTCTTTCAATAACACTCAAAAGTCTTCCATCCATGGAGTCTGTCAGTTTCTGGATCTGTTGACTATCAATTTTTTTGTGTAGCAACAACCACAGCCTCCCAGACACTGTTGAGACAGGTGTACTGTTTTCCTTTACTTTACATTTCATGCTTAAGAAGGGCCCACAAGTTCTCAATAGGGTTTGGGTCAGGTGAGGAAGGGGGCCATGTCATTATTCGTTTATCTTTAAGGCCTTTACTTGCTAGCCACACAGTGGAGTACTGTGATCATGAGATGGAGCATTGGCCTGCACAAAAATCAAGGTCTAGATGCAGACTTTTTCCTGTACCCTTGCATGAAAAGAGTGTCTTCTAGAAACTGGCAGTAGGTTTGGGAGTTGAGTTTGAGTCCATCTTCAACCTGAAAAGGTCCAACCAGTACCCCACCTCCACCTTGTTGGTGTCTGAGTCAGAGCAGAG
>VUQH01084658.1:0-24555 GCA_015106775.1 Etroplus canarensis
AAGGCTGAGATGGTTTGGACATGTTCAGAGGAGGGATAGTGGATATATTGGACAAAGGATGTTGAAGATGGAGCTGCCAGGCAGGAGGAGAAGAGGAAGACCACAGAGAAGATTCATGGATGTAGTGAAGGAGGACATGCAGAGGGTGGGTGTGAGGGAAGAGGATGCAGGGGATAGGGTGAGATGGAGGCAGATGATCCACTGTGGCGACCCCTAACGGGAGCAGCCGAAAGAAGAAGAAGAAGAAGATAAGGTATAAAGAACTCACTCTTACATTTAGAGTTCACTCGTTCTTTAGTTCCATTTGAACTAACTGTTTGGTTAGGCTTAGGAACAGTTCATACTGAAATAAGACCAGTTTGGCATTACACTGGTTTCACCATGGCCTTCACATGTGCAGCACCAGACCACCACTAACGTAAATCTTGTGAGCATCTTTGGGAGGCCAGTGGCTTTGACCAAAGAGCAGACACACTGAATAAGAACCGTATCAGTGAAGAAATTAGGGAAGTAATGAAATCTTTATTATGAAACACCTCAGCTATGATACACAACAGAATTCTACATGCAATTCCTATTTTTATTACACAAGCCAATGTCAAACACAGACTTTAACTTTTAATTATTATAATAAGCGTTAACTGTATCATGAGCAGTTACTTAAGTTAGATTATTTTTAAAATTTACTATAATTAAAATTTACCACGTATTAACTATGATCATTAAAAAGTGTTACAATTATCGTTAAGTATTCAGTATGGAACATACACTAAACACACACACACACACAAAGCGGTTGTGAGCTGCAAAACTTGTTTTCTCTTAACTCCACTGCATCAGCATATTGGTGGCTAGCTGTTAGCTGAGTAAAATGTAAGAGACTCTTCCATTTCATTTAATTGGCAAGAACAAACCCCACAGTGTGTCCACTGAACAAAGTCATCAGAGTGACAGAGACAAAAAGGACGGGAGGGTGTGATAGAGGGAGGGAGAAGAGGAAATGAAAGGACAACTTGATGCAAAAAGAACGAAAGAAAGAAAGAAAGAAAGAAAGAAAGAAAGAAAGAAAGAAAGAGACAAGTAGGAACAGACAGATGTGGAGGGAGGCCCAGCGGGTTAATCTTAAGATGAATGGCCTGTAATTAATCAAGTGACAGTTCAACAGCAGGGAGAAACCAGGGTAGGCACTTTCTTTTTTGCATTCTTGTGTTCTGGCGTACAATGTTCACTCTCATCTATTTATCTCTCTTATGTTGCACTCAGTAATACGCTTCACTGCAGGACACAGCACCGGCTGAACCTCCAGTTGTTCAAAACCAATCCAAACAAAGAGTTGCATTAGGATTCTAATGACATTAACTGTGATTATACTTTGGATTTGGAATGGCTTAATATGACACAGTGAATTATCCAGAACACTCACAGCAGCACTGTATCATCAATATATTTGTGCAAATTACTTTTTACTCAGATTAATTTTATGATTATAGGTAGAGAGCTTCTCATTTTCAGCTCATCTGCTTTCAAAACAAAGGGGCCTATTTTTATGGACAACCCCTCAAACGTCGTCTCCCCAAGGAAGCGTTTCAGGTGTATCGTTTAAATTCCAGCGTTTCCTCAGCTCTCGGTGTATCGAGCACAGTCCGGATGGTTCACCACAGCTTCAATCTGCACTTCAAGCTACAGTTTTTACATTGATGGTGAAACATTGTGTTCTTCTTCTTTGATTTCTGTTGTAACCTTTCTTATGTAGCTGATTCTTTTCCGTGTTTTTCCTGTCCTTATTTTCCTGTTGTCCCGTTGTCTGCGTGGGCTGTTCTTTGTCCCTCTTTCTGAGGAATCTTTTATTTTAAATGATATTTTCTCATTCGGCTTTCTGTCATTTTACTTCCCTCTTTTGTTCCTTTTCTGCCCTTGTTACTGTCTTAATTAAGTTCATTTGTGCGTTACACCTTTCCCTGGCATGTACGCAGTCTTTGGCTTCCCTCAGTTTTTGATGGCTTGTAAAATTATTACCTGTTTCCTTTCTACCTTTCCTGTTGATTGTTGGCTATCCATGTCTTTGTTACCCCATTTGGAATTTTTTTAAATCTTCTGTCATTTTTATCAGGATGTAGGATGCTCCAAAAGGCACCAACACCACAAAACAGTCAAGACATCCAATTCAGTGACTTGAAGCGAAGCTGAGACCTCCTGTGTTTGCATCTGCCTGTCAGTTAGAGCACCAAAAATCATAACTTTAAGCCCCGGTAAAGATTAAAGGGTGAGCTCCAAAAAAAAACCAAACAAAAAAACCCAGAAAAAAATCAACCCCACTACGTTGTTATAAAGGAGGAAACACCTCAAGTCATTTCAACCATCCATCCAGTTACATCTGCTTGTTCGGGGTTGCAGAGAGCCTATCCTTGCTGTCATGGGGCAGGAGAAGGGGTACACTCTAAACACACTGCCAAACAGACAACCAGTCAAACTCACATTCATACCTACAGCCAAGTTAGAATTAGCACTTCACTGAATATGCACACCTTTGGACCGTGGGAGTACCTGAAGAGAGCCCATGCATGCACAACAAGAACATGCAAACTCCTCACAAAAAGGTCACAGCCAGGTTTTGAACCTTTAACCTTTTAGCTGTGAGGCAACTATGCTGCCCTCTCAGTTTCATCCCAACATGTAAACATTCTTATATCTGCATTTTGGGCATTTTAACATGGGACTCTGTGGGGACTGGTTTATGTTTGGGGCTAGCCCCAAGTGGCGACTCAGTGAACTGAAGTTTTTGGCACTTTGACTTTACTTCTCAGCTAATGTATCTGTAAGCAGCGGAAATCCGTGTGTGTTGTTTTGATAGATTTTTGCTTTATGCACTGCAGTGTTTGGGAGCTAACAATGGAAACAAAGGGCCATACATCAGAGGCTAAGACAATTATTAACCGCTAAGACAGAAAGCAAAGTCTGGCTCCTGGCTGGAGTCTGTGTGAAGATAGCATCAAGTAAACAAATTCAGCAGAAAGCTACAATAAACACAGATACAGCACAAGCATGTCTCACTGGGAAGGTCTAATTATTGCACAACTCCAATGACAAAACAATCTCCTGTTTAATCTATTTTTCCTGAGAACAACAGCCAGCATCTGCTTAGCCCACTTCCTGCAGAGAGGGAATTGGAGGGAGGAAACCATTTAAATAGAAACTCCAAAAATATTTATAAAGAAGATTAGCCAATGAGGAATTTATCTTATAAAATTTTGTCGCTGTTCTGTGTGATCAGCAAAGTGCAATGTGAGTACATATTTGAATGTGTGTAAATAAGCTTTGAAAACTATTCACTCCCCCTTAGATGTTTTACCCTTTTATTGCTTTAATATATGAAATCATGGTCAATATAATCTGAATTTTTTTACAAGAATTTGCAAAAAAACTTCTGTCATTTCAAAGTGAAAACAGAGTTTTATAAACTAATGTCAGTTAATTAAAAATATATAGTGCACAATAAAGAATCCCCATGAAGAAAAAGACAGCAAGGATTCTGTGTACCTTGCCCGGTTTGGGGGTTACCGGGGCCCCTGCCCTGGAGCCAGGCCTGGAGGAGGGGCTCAACAGCAAGCGTCTGGTGGCTGGCTTTTTACCCATGGAGCCATGCTCAACTCAAAGAAGCAACATGGGTCCGCCCTCCAGTGGGCTCACCACCTGCTGGAGGGACCATGGGGGTCCGGTGCAATGTGGATTGGGTGGCAGTCCAAGGCGGAGACCATGGCGGTCCAATTCTCGGCTAGCTAAACTGGCTCTTGGACGTGGAACATCACCTCTTTGGTGGGGAAGGACCCCCCCCCCGCCACCCCCCAAAAGAGCTGGATGAGGTGGCTTGGGTGAGGAAAGTCTGGGCTTCTCTGCTTGAACTGCTGCCTCCGCAATCGGGAACCCCGGATAAGCGGTAGAAGACGAGTGCAAAATAAATATTTGCGTAAATATTCCCCCCTTTTAAAGGGACTGACCTAACTGAACAGAGGTACAGCTGGTTGATTTCAGCAGTGTCACAGTTAGTGAAATGGAGATGACCTGAGTGCAGCTGATGTGTGTCAGTGATTGTAGCATAAAAACAGCTGTGTCTGGGAGGTCCAGTCTCTGCTTCAACAGTATTCCTGCTCCAACTGAAGAACATTCCAAGAAATTCAGAGAAATGATCACTGAAAAGTAGAAGTCAGGAGATGCTACAAAAAGATTTTTAACTCACTGGACATCCCACAGAGTTCAGTCAAATCCATCATTAAGAAATGGAAGGAGTATGGCACTCGCCTAAATCTGCCTACAGCTGGACATCCTCACAAACTGAGTGACCAGGCAAGACACCTACGACCACTCTGAAGGAGTTAAAAGCTTCAGTGGCTCAGATGGAGAGATTGTACATACAACAACTGTTGCCCGGGTTCTTCACTGTCCAAGCTGTATCGCAGAGTGGCAAAGAGAAAGACATGGTTGGAAAAAGCTCATATGAAATCACTCCTGGAATTCACCCAAAGGCATGTGGGAGACTCCAGGGTCAACTGGAAGAAGGTTCTTTGGTCTGATGAGACAAAAACTGAGCTTTTTGCCCATCAGATTAGATGCTATGTTTGGAGAACACCAAACACTGCACATCACCACAAACACACCATCTCCACTGTGAAGCATGGTGTTGCAGCATCATGTTCTGGGGATGCTATCACCAAATCCTGGAGGATCATCTGACTCAGTCTGCAAGAGAACTACAGCTTGGGAGAAGATTTATTTTCCAGCAAGACAACGACCCCAAGCATACAGCAAAAGCTCTGCAGAAATGGTTCAGAGACAACAAGGAGAATGTTCTGGATTGGCCACGTCAAAGCCCAGACCTCAATCCAATCAAGAATTTGTGGCTGGACTTGAAAAGAGCTGTTCATGTCTGATCCTTGAGCAACCTGTCTCAAGTGCTTGCGCTGTTTTCCAAGTAAAAATGTAGAAAAACATCAGTGTCCAGATGTGCCAGCCTGACTGAGGCATGTCCACACAGACTCAGTGCTGTGATAGCAACCAAAGGCACATCTACTAAAAACTGACTTAGAGGGGTGAATATTCATGCAAACATTTATTTACCTTTTAACTTTTTAATTAATTGATTACATTTATTAAAGCAATGAAAGGGTGAAACATCCAAAGCAGGTGAATACTTTTTGGAGACATTGTATGCCCACCCTCCATGTGCATCTATGGTGTAAATATGTGTAAAGTACAGTTTAAAGAATAGTTTTTGCAGTTATTTTTTTCATTTAAGTTTTATAAACATGTTTAATCGTACCTTTGAGCACATCGGTTGTTTCTGCTTTTTATTTAATTGTGTATAAATTACATATTTTTCATATTTTTATAACTGAGTGACTGTACTCTGTTGTATACGATGCAAATGTCCTTATTGTGGGACATCTTAAAGCGTGTGTGTGTGTGTGTCTGTGTGTTTGTGTGCGTGTGTGTGTGTGTGTGTGTGTGTGTGTGTGTGCACACTTGCCTGAAGTTTGCTCTCCAAGGCTGCGGTGGCACTGTCTCCACTGTTCTCCTCCACCACCACCACCATGTGGGTCAAGGAGTTTACCCTCACCTGCTCCAGCTCCAGGTCCTCCTGCAGGAGCTTTAGCACACACAGACACAATACAAGGTAACGAAAATTTCCAGGGGAATACTTTCTAATTTCATCCATGGTTATGTTTTTTGGTTCTGTTTGTTTAGGGGATAAAAACTGCAGACAGACTGGCAAGAAAATTTTATACCTGTGTTGGAATTTGGCCCAATTTAGAAGCGATTAATTTTAAAAGACACCTATTACCAAGTCTTGATCTGGCTTGCCAAAACTTAGACCAGCCTGCTGCTTAAGTGTTTACTGGTGAATTTAAATCGAAGCAGTTCTATGTGTTGAAGCTGATTGTTGTTTCTCTTTGGTTGAAGATTTGCCTTGGCTTGAGTCTAACCTACCATGAGGAAAAAAGCAAAAATTCAAAATCATGCACCTGTTTGAGAAGAATTTCTGAACAGTTAGTTAATTTGATGCTTTTCAGTTTTTAAGGCTACACCGCACTGCCAAGTAAGCACATGAAAGTAACATCTTTGCAGAGAAACGACTCACTTTGCTGAATACGCTGCAATTAGAGGTATTTGTGTTGCAGCTGATGGTGACTTCTTGACCTTGAATATAGCAACTGACAAAACCATCTCACCATGAGGTCCATTCATGAGCTGTTCTGGAGCTACTGTTTGTAACACATAATTTTTCTCAGCAATTACAGGTGCCAAATTTAGTTTGTGCATAAAAACATAAATTATACTGTATCTCAGGTTTGACTAACATGTGGACTCTCCTGTACAGAACCCTGGCATAGACCTTCCCAGGGATGCAGAGGAATGTGATCCCTTGATCTTTGGACACATTCTCTGGTCCCTCTTCTTGAAATGGTGACCTACCACCCCAGTCAGCCAATCCATAACCACTGTGCTTGACTTTTACACATTGTTTCAGAGGTGTGCCAACCAAGACAGCCCCACAGCATCCAGGGCCTCAAGGAACTCAGGATGAATCACACCCACCTCAGGGGCACTACCACCAAGGAGTTGTAACTAGTTTAACTATTTAACTACCTCGGTGACTGCTGCCGTGGGTGGAGATTCATGGAGGGGTTGGACCTGGATTTGGACAGGGCATATGCTTGTGCTCCTCGGGATGCTGTCTAGGAGGTGCTTCAGGAGTACGGGGTATCTGGCTCATTCTTAGGGGCCATTTAGTCCTTGTACAATTGTAATGAGAACAAGATTCATTAAATTTTGGACTTGTGACAGATGGAATAGGACTGCAGATACAAACGGCAGAAGCCAGTTTTCTTTATAGGGTGTTTAGGCTCACTCTTAGTGATATCATTAGGAGCTTGGTAGAGTTCGGTCATCTGAATAGCATGTTCCCTGGGACCCTCCCAGATGATTTGTTTCAGAGCTGGAGGTGGCAGAATGAAAGATGCTGAGATTATCACTGGGAGTGACCAGGATGGACAGCACTAGAAAAGAGTCCATCAGAGGGACAGCTCAGGCTGAGGATGTTGAGGATGGAGCTGCCAGGAAGGAGGAGAAGAGGAAGATCACAGAGAAGGTCGATCGAAGCAGAGGGTTGGTGTGAGGGAAGAGGATGCAGGGATAGGGCGAGATGGAGGCAGATGACCTCTAACAGGAGCAGTCAGAAGAAGAAGAAGAAGAAGAAGCACAAGAAGAACAAGAAAAAGAAACTGTAGTTTTATCTAAACTGAGTAAGCTCAATATAGAAGTTGTAAAAATGTTTCTTTAGACTGAATGGTGAGGTTCTGACATTTCAAGAGATTGCACCAAGAGGCAGGGGTGCTCTCAGGACATGTAATAGTTGTTGCCATAATAACATCCCTTTTATTACTCAGAATTTAACCAGCCTCTTATGAGGATAGGCTTTTTTTAGCAAAGGCTGGGGGAGTCACAAACCTAGAGGAGAGGCCAATGTCTGTCATTACTGCGTGATGGCAGGGCACTGGGCAGAAAAGACAGGATCAGAACCAGGTTTCAGGAGAAGCTTATGACTAACCTACAAAACGTCTCACTTCTTTACAACCCACACAGGATTACTTCTCCTGGTGCACTCCAACAGAGTGGTTTAAATGCATATACAAAGCAGGCCATTCCAGCGTCGAAAAGACAGCCTGTGTACCTGCTATGGAGAAAATAGGACAGCCATTGGTTAATACTCTACAATTTCATATTTCTTCACCTTATCAATAAAAACAATGAAGTTCGTATATGTCAGGAGAAAGGATGTAATTTTTAGTAGCTATAGGAGCAACACTGTCTTGTTGAGCAAACTGATCCTCCTTACATTCCAGTGCCATCATTCAGATGGGATTAATTTAATCAAGCAAAATGAATTCAACTGTTTTATGTTCATGTGATGGTTTTTGGTCCCATCTCAGCAAACAGAGCATCAGTTATTTTTCAAGAATACTTATGCCCCACATACTAATACTTCTGTTTTAGTAGATGCCAATTTTGTTGCCAATTTATTTACAGTTGATGGAATTAATAATTTAGCTGCTGGCCATTTGACCTCCAGAAAATGGAGTAAGTCCAACAATGCTTCTATACATCATTGTATGGTCTCTTATTTTGTGGAGGAATATTGATAATAATATTGCATATGGAGTGAGAACAGATGTTCTCTGCTTAAATCTTATTATCTTAATGAAATCCTAGAGAGTGAAAAGCAACATTAAGATTATGTCATCTGGTCTCATGGAACTGAGCCAGGCTATTTCTTTATCAAAGACTTACAGAATGACTGCAAACCACATCTCCATACAGCTGAAGCCACAGAGATTAAAACTACATTTAATATTAGCACTCGTCTCATCAGATGTGTGGGTACTGAATGCTAATTATGAAGGATTAATGATGTCCCTCCTTATCAGGCTAGAATCCGCCTTTTTCAAAAGAAAATAAATAATTAGCCGGTTATAAACCCTTATTACATAAAGTTGTAAATATTAAACACAATCACAAACTAAACACCCAGTAAATTCAATCTTAAAGCAAACAAATATTGCTTGCTTTTACTTACTCAATACTGTGTTACTTTACAAAAGACTGAGGGAAAGTTAACGTAGCAGTTTTTCCTATTTCTCCAGTGGTATCACATTGTGACTTCATTTTTGCAGCTTTGGAAGCAGACTCTAAGTGGACAGCAAAGAGGACTTGCCTCTACATATACTGTAAAAATGAGCAATATGTTTGGACACACGTTCCAGGCTACAGTACAGTTTAGCCCGTTGGCCTCGCCAAAGGAGTCTGACTGTCTTCCAGACTCACTTCCTTTCCTAAAACTCTGAGGTATATCTGGACAGAGCATCTGTTGCCAAGCTCCAGTTTTGCCAGCCATCAGTGAAGTATTAATGAGACTGAGAGTGCAAAGGACATCAAAGACAGTGGAAGATCACAGAAATATGATATAAGATATAACTACTCAGAGGCATAATAATTATCAGCACATTGTTATGGTTCCATAGCTGACTGTGGCACTGAGGTTACAGAGGTTAGAACTGGTGTCTCAGAGAAAGACGGCTCTTTGTTATGCATTCATTCATCTTCTGCTTATTCAGTTCAGGGTCACGGGGGCACTGGAGCCTATCCCGGCTGGTTCTTTGTTACTGAGAAAGACAATTAATATTTTGTGACAGCATGGAGTTCACTAACTCTACGTTTACTGTAAGAACTAGCTTAAAGCTAACTCCACTGGAGAATAATGGTTGTGCTGTGCATTCTGATGGCTCATTGATGCACCTACATAGTCAACAAGGACTGTTGAATTGAAACTTTTAAAATGTCTGTCATCAGCATAAGCTGCTGAATCCAATGAGCTAACAAGAGCAGTCAGTGACTATTTATAAAGGCTCAAAATATGCCTTTTTAGTTTCACAAAGCTATATTAAAATTGATTTTCCCAAAGAGAAACGCACAAACAGTAGTGAAATGATCGTTTTCACTTATCGTTTACTTTCTGAGTGACCAAACACCTGTCCACTGCATTAGGAATCAAATGTATGTTTTAGGTCTTTTATCAGTCAAAACAAATGAGATAACCTGAGTTGTTACTATCTTGTCTATCAGTGCAATGCATAATAAAACTGCTACTACTAAAGTACTCATTAGTTTTCTGTTTTCTTCAAAGATTTGATGAAGGAAAACCTGTGGCAGATTTGACACAAGTGTATGGAGCACTGAAGGTGTTAAATGAATTTCTGGCAAGTACTGGGCGTGTAGCACATGTGACTAAAATGCTCCTGTATTCTCCGTATGTCTGGACTATAGCCACAAATTCCAAAAGGTATGTTTGGTGCAAAAACAACACTGCACATCACCAGAAAGCATAGTGGTGGCAACATCATGCTTTGGGTTTGTTTTTCTTCAGCTGGAACTGGTGCTTTATTCAAGGTGAAGGGACTTATTTAACAGCTCTAAACACCGGCCAATTTTGGCTCAAAACTTTCAGATGTCTGCTAAGCTGAAGCTGAAGAGGGTTTTCACCTTTCAGCACAACAACAATCCCAAGCATACCTCCAAAGCAACAAAAGAAAGGCTTCAAGTGAAAGTTTTGGAATGGCACAGCCAGAGCCCAGACCTAAATCCAGTTGAAAATCTGTTGGATGACCTGAAGTGGGCTGTGTGCACGTTTGCCCTCACAATCTGACAGACTGGGAGTGCTTTTACAAAGAAGAGTGGGCAAATCTTACAAAGTGAAGGCCATGCTGATAGCCAAAAAGGATGAATGCTGTAGTTAAAACAAAAGGTGCTTTAACAAAGTATTAGTTTGAGGGTGTGCACACTTATGCAACCAGCTTATTATACATTTTGGTACTTGGTATTCTTGGTAACTGGTATTCATTGTTTAAGGTCACAGGCTATTGAAAGGAGTGTTTCGGTGGTTTTTATATCACTGTCAGCTCACACTTTGACATTTACAAGTGCATGATTTCAGCTTCATTGTGCTGCTTTCTTCAGGAATTGTTTGTGTAATTCAGGAAGCTTTTTTACTTATATGTGGGAAAATAATAGCTAAGCATTACATCACCATTATTATATGACTGAAGTAAAATCATCAGCTTCTTTTTTCTCCTTTTTTGATGATTCAATTTACTACCAAATAGAAAAGCTTTGCCTATCTGCCTTATCTTTAGGGGTGGCCGAGGCTGAGCAGGTAGAGCAAGTCGTCTTCACTTTTGAAGGTTTGTGGTTCGATCCCTGGCTCCTCCATTTTATGTGCCAAAGCATCCTTGCTCAAGACACTGAATCTCAAATTGTTACTAATGCATCCACGTGAGTGTGTGCACGATAGTTAACGAATAAACTGCTGGGTGAATGAGGCTTGTAGTAGAAAGTGCTGCGAGTGCTCAGTTAGAGTAGAAAACCACTATAAGTACCAGTCCATTTACCTCATGTTCCCCCAGGCCTAAATTCCAGTTAGAAATCATGGGAAAACAGCCGTATTAGTCCGATTCACATTTGGTCTTTTCTTTTATTTCCCTTTCAAAGAATAAAGATGTGATTACTGAAAGGACTACTGGGCACATACCCAAGGGTCTGAGGAGTTATGAGACCTTTAATGCTGTGTATGGTCCACTTTATTTCTTTTAAAATTTTATTTCTAATACAGCTCTAAAAGGTGCCAGTGTGGACCTGCTTGGTAGTAAACTCTGATTTAGAAAACCTCTTCATCTGCAGCACCATCAAAATACCACCATGCAGCAATTTTCAACCAACAGTACAACCATAAAAGACCTTTAGCTAACCAGCACCAACCAGTAAACAAGTACTGGGGGGTGTTTGCTGGTTAGATGCATGAAAACATAAGCTAAACAATATCAGGTCTACTGTAGCTGGTGTGATTCTATATTCTCACATGTACATGTAACACATTGTTTCACACATTTCTTCTAAAGCAAGTAAGACTCACAGGCAATGTGATTTCTTCCATGCACGCCTGTTTTATATACTACCGTTGTCACCTGAACCCAACGAACCCAAGAAAGTAAAAAAAAAGGGATGACTTCAGCTGCTTTAGATTAAATTTTAGACTTTTAAGAAATGCACTAAGATTTGTCATTTTTCATTGAAATTAAAATGTCTTTAAATACATTAAAGACGGGCTGTATATTCTGGGAAAAAAAAACAATTTCAAATTGGAGCCAGATATTGTTTCTTAAAAACTGATCTAAATTGCCACAGTAAAGATTAGTCCTGGAGGTTAATAACAGCCTTTAGCAAAGCATTTTTTCTTTGGTAGTCTTCATCCTAAAGGGGTTTCTTTTATCACAGATACTGTACTAAAAATCTGAATAACATCATGGTTGGATCAGTTTAGCCATGTTTAAACAAGAGGGATCAGGCCAGCAGATGCCAACCTTGTGCTCCTCTACTTGGTGCTTGACGTCCTCCAGGTCAGGTCCCAGTGGCTGAGCCCCCATTCTTTTAATGCGTGCCTCTGTTATGTCCAACCAGTTCGTGAGGTGCTCCAGCTGTTGGTGCTGCAGATCCATCAGGACCTCATGGAGTCTGGGAGTGAGACACATTCACTGGTGAGTCAGCCATATTTTTAAACCACAACAATATTCCTCAAGACTGAAGAAGTTCAGAAGTTAAATGGGCTATCACTGATATAACGCTTTTGTAGTTGTACCCATCACCAAGCACCGCATACTCTGATTTATTCAAATTAAGCGCTTTATTTAACTCATATAAACATACAGGCAAGACAAGTAACATGCATGCTTTTGGACAGAGCACACGGTAAAATTCACAGGGCAAACTCCACTCTTCTTCTTCTTCTACTTCTTGTTGTGAGGTGACAATACTAACCAGTGCACCACTGAAGAAGCATTCAAACCCCCAGGCAAAAGTGATTACTGCTGATTTAAATGCCAGAAATTTAAAAAAAACAAGTCTGTCCTGCTCTTTTACTTACTACAATATAACAGACCCTTGCTGTCTTGTCTTAGTGGTGTTAGGTATTCCAGGCCATGTTTGCACAGAGCTGTGCAACAGTATTATCAAATAAGATAGCTGAACAGTTAATTAAATTTGGCTCAGTGTCAGTTATCCATGGATTCACCACAATAAGAAAGGCTGCTGTGCTTTGTTCCCATGAATGCTAGACTGTTCAGCCAGAGAAGAAAAGAATGAAGCTTTCATATCATGGGCCCAAATTAGGAAAAACTCATATGAAGTTATCTTGACCTTTGCTTGCTTATAAAATTTTGTGTTGACAATAAAAGTGAGTGAAGAACTCTTTCTGATAACTTAAAATGTGTTGATAATTTATTCTTTTATTGTTTTTTTCTTTCCCCAGTGAAAATATCTTAAAAATAGCACTATAAAACAAAACAATTCTTCTGAGTTGATCTGCACTTTACAGTCTAGAATAGTTTTAGAAAGTACCTTACTGTGTTTGCTTTCACCTACTTCCAACAAAGACTTTAGAGAATTAATAGAATACAACAGGTAGTCACTGTAAAGGAATTTTTCCTCAGTGGTATCATATTTATTAGTGAAAGCTCTTATATTCACCAATGCAAATAAGATGATACCTGTTTAAACATACAATGGCAGATTCATTGTGGTGTTATGACTAACAGGTTTAAAATTTGTATACAGATCTTTAAGCAGATTAGGTTGCTTGACCCATCTTGCTTGGGCAATAGAGCTGATATATGCTAAAAAAAACTAGGTAATCATACATTATATTATGCCGTTACATTTTAATTCAGCTTCTTTGAAATGCAACTTTTATAATGTCATTGTTCTTTAAAAATGAAATAATTAAGCATACTGGATAAGGTTTGTGATGATTTGATACTGATAATACCTATACTACCTTTCAAAAGTTTGGGATCACTTGGATATTTTATTTTTTCCAAAGAAAAACACACTTTCTTGCAACTCACAAATAATTTTACAAATTTCACAAAAAAGTAAAATTAATGAGATAATTTTTAAAGCATGATCAACATTTTTGCATAGAGGCCTCTTATCAGCCCTCTGCATCAATCTCCTGGCACAGCTGCTAATCCAAGTTAATCATTTCAAAAGGATAACTGATTATTAGAAAACACTTTTGCAAGGGAGCAAAAAAGGGAGCGTGGCATTCTTCAGGTTAGTTTCGTATCTGAAGCATCATCAGTTGTTTGTTTGTTTACAGGTTTAAAATGGCCAGAAAGAAAGTACGTTCTTTAGTGACCTGTCAGTCTATTGTGCTTAGAAAGGAAGGCTATTCAATACGTTAAATTGTGAGAGAACTTAAAATCTCTTACCATGCTGTTAACTACTCCCTTTAGAGAGCAGCACAAACTGGCTCTAACAAGGACATCAAAAGTAGTGTGAGGCCCCAGTGCACAACTGTGTAAGAAGACAAATATCTGAGAGTGTGCAGTTTAAGACAAAGATGCATCACAGGTCGTTAACTGGCAGTTGCAGTAAATAGTACCCATCATACACCAGTGACGGCATCAAAAGTGACGAGGAGACTTCAGGATGCTGGATTTCATGGCAGTGAAGAAGCAGAATTGCCAAGAAAAAGCCATATCTCAGACTGGCCAATAAAATGAAAAGAAAAAGAGCAAAAGAGCAAAGACACTGGAAAACTGGAAGACTAGAAGAAGGTGTTGTGGACAGACGAGTCCAAATTTCAGGTCTCTGGATCAAACAGAAGAACATTTGTGAGACGCAGATCAAAAAAATCAAAAGACAAAAAACAAATGAAAAGATGCAAGAACAGTGCCAATTTCATCCTACAACAGGATAATGAGCCAAAACACACCTCCAACATGTGTCAGCAATATTTAAAGGATAAGCAGTCAGCCAGAGTTCTGACTGTAATGCAGTGGCCAGCACAGTCTCTGGATCTGAACCCTGCTGAGCTGTTGTGGGAGCAGCTTGACCGTATGGTAGAGAGGAAGACTCCAGCAAGTCAATCCATGTTGTGGGAGATGCTCCAGGAAGCATGAGGTGAAATCTCATCAAATTATCAACTGTGATGCCTAAAGTCTCCTAAGCTGCAAAAGGTGTTTTTTTTAATGAAGGCAAAGAACATATGCATCATTTCCATTAAAATCATTTTTTCTAATGCTGACAATGTCAGCATGTCCTGTTTGTGTGCTAAATTTCCTATTCAGACTAATTTGTGTGTGTTTCCATGGAAAAGAAGAGAATTTTCAAGTGATCCAAAACTTTTGAGCAGTAGTTTATCTCCTGACAAATTCAAAGTGTCAGTGGAAAGCAGCTGTTACTAGGCAGTATAAACAGAAACAGGGTCTCTGACAGGAAATTTGCTAAATTTGCAGTCAAAATAATTTAGACACACCAATATAGGAAACATTCTAATAAAATTAGACGCAGTCTTTCTGCAGTGCAGCACATAAAATCTTAGATCAAGAACAAAATGACCAATTTCAAAACCTAGTGCAAAAGAAGTCTATAGATAGTGTTTTATGTATCTAAATATAATAATTCAAAAACAGAGTTGCTTATCAGACAGAATGATACAAGTGACAAGTCTTTGGAAAGAACTAGATAGCCATTATATTCTAAGATATGATAAACTTCCTTTGACATTTCAGTACATGATTATTACTCTTGGTTTGGTCTTATAGCAGTTGTTGGCGTGTATCACATGTGTATTTGAGTTGACAGTGATCTTCTTGGTCTTTACTTTTACTGTTTCTCAGTGAATCGGGAATGGATAGCCTACTCATTTGCAGAGACCGCATGCCTGTACCTAAGTTACCATCACCAAGTGTGTTTTAGAGCTGTCCACCTGACTGGATGATACTGATATCAGTTGCAAGAAGGACTTATGATATTCAACCACAGAAGCTACTTTTGCCCAACTGCGGGGCTGTAATGAAACTTTCAAAAGCTTAGCTACAGCCCTTAATAATAACTGAACATGTTTTACAAAGGACTACATGCTTGTCTGCTTTCTTCTTCTATCATTTTAGAACAACTTTTCCAAACAATTAACAATACAACTCCTGACTGGGCAGGCACGATCCTGAAATGAATATGGAATTGAATGAAATAATTTGCTTATTGTTGATCCTATTGTAGCTTGTTGATTTCCTTTCTTTTCCGAATGAAAAGGGTATGTTTGCACCTGCTTTGTCTCTCCATGCTAGCCACTCTTAGGTGCTCCCACCGGGAGTTCAGGAGGTTCATCTGCTCCCTGATTTCTGAATCCTCCTCTTCACTCAGGTTTCCTTCCCCAAGCAGAGCAGCACCAGCCCGGAGGACTCGTCCTACACTGTTCTGGTGTGTGGTTAGCTCCACCATGTACCCCTATTGAAGAAACAGATGGAAGAATGGCACATGCATATTCACAACAGTTTCCCCCATTTTCCTGAACCTACAAAGGCGAGGCAGGGCCTTGCATGACCCTTTCTCAGTTCACTTTAGCGGCTCTCAGAATTTAGTTCCACCTAGTACTTAATCTGCTTTCATTGAGCACTTAACTGCAATATGATCTTCCAGGATCTCACAAGGTAAGAAGGTCAGGGTAAATCTAATTTTGAGAGCATCAAAGTCGATAGTAAGACAATGTTCCTGGAAGGCCCCATTCATCAGAGTTAATTCACCACTTACAGTTAAAGTCTAAAAACAGCTGCACAGTGCTCTAACCACTCCCTCAGCAGACCAACAATTCGCATATCAGATATAAATCACTTACAAACAACAGATTTCTGAAAATTAGTGGGTACCTTCAGGCAACCGTGTTTTACAGATTCGCTGGATTTTATAAACACCCAAAATGTAAATGTGCTGCTTTGACTTGCATCTGTTTCATATTTTAGTTGTTTTCCCCTTCCACTAACAAACAGTGATGTGGATACTGCAGATTTTTAAGCCTGGCCCTGCAGCGAGACGATGGGATGAATGGGGGAGATGTTCTTTTAAAGGCATTCTTTTTCAAGCTATTGGCCAGGCTACATTTTTATGGATTGATGTCATATATTAATTTTAACCCCTTTTGTTTTTTTGGCTGGGGTTTTTTTTTCTGCGCAAGAACGACTTGAAGCAAAAAAAAACAAAAACAAAAAACAATCAGTGCCTCTGTGTTTATTTAGCTACAGATTGAGGCACATATTTGTAGCCCTGTTACCACTGCAAGAAACCGAATGTTTTCAAATATTTACCAAGTATTTGTAATATTACTCATGTGCACTCCCTGCTAAACATGCTTTGTAATATCAAACATATGGTGCCCCCCAGGATCATGTGGTTGAAAAAAATACTTCTGTGAAAAAAACACACAACTTGGTTAATAAATTGTTTGTGTGGATTGGCGAACATGGCCACCAGATGAAAACCACTGGGAGGGAACAATCTGTCAGCAAAATGCTAAAATATTAAATGATAAATTATCGGCATGTATGCTGCTGCTGACATATTACACCTGTTTGTGCAGACTTCTGGGGGCTCCGTACAAACTCACATTTGCTGATGAAGAATACGTTCTTAAAAGAGAGACCGAGAGAATATTGCGACGAATATGAGGAACTTTATTAAACAAAAAGAAGATGAAACCAAGGGAAGCTGGAGATAAAAGATGTGTCAAGCTCAGGCTGGTGAAGAAGTATGGAGGCTCTGTAGCTTTCTCATTATCTAACTCAATGATCATACAATTGTTTTTGTCACAAGGAGTAACACTTATTTTAAAAAGTGATGTTTCCCATGCACGGCACACCTTTTCCATAAGATTATAGCTGTGTTAATCTGTGGTCAAATAATTGGTCTACTTATCAGTATTTATCAGTCGATTCATAAAATGTTTCTGATTAAAGCATTGCATCAAAAATTTGGTAGTTGGTTAGATTTAGTTGGCATGTTGATTGCCCACTATTATGACCAAGAGAGAAGAGGGCAAATAAGGCTATGTTCACACTGCAGGTCTTAAGGCTCAGTTCTGACTTTTTGCTGGGATCTGATTATTTTGTGTGGTTGTTCGCATTATAATTTAAATGCGGCCGCCATCAGACTCCAGTATGAACAGCCTATGGCCCTGAAGGGCGCATGTGCATGAAGCACACTGTGTTTACAGAAGTAAATATAGACACTACACATGTCAGCGTGTGAGTAAAACCTTTTTCTTATACTTTATACGTGCAGACACACAGACAGATAATTGTCAATATGTGTGAATCCTCACTTTGTTTCCACTGACTAGCTCCATCAACGCTGTCTGCCATGCTTGTTTGGTCCATTGTTGACATTTGATCTCGCCGCGTCCGCCTCCTCCGACGCAGAATTATGACATCTGTCTCACTTCAATGACACGACTGCTCAGACTGAGGTCGCTATGAAAAACTTTGGATATGTATCTGATTTACGACCACATATGGAAGTGGCCTGAATCTGATTTGAAAAAAAAATGGATTTGTGCTGTTCAGACTGTCATAAAAAAATGGGTCACATATGGACAAAAATCGGATTTGGGCCACTTTTGCCTGCAGTGTGAACGTAGCCTAAGACACCCAAGAGCTAGTACTGGGGTGAAGAAGAGGAAAGTGCATAACACTATAGACCCTGTCCCTCTCTCTCTCTCTCTGTCACTCACTCTCACACACACACACGTGCACACACACACACACAATCTATACTACCTCAACCACTGCTACCGCACATCACCTCTATTCTTGTG
Organism: Etroplus canarensis; assembly: GCA_015106775.1. Taxonomy (NCBI): domain Eukaryota; kingdom Metazoa; phylum Chordata; class Actinopteri; order Cichliformes; family Cichlidae; genus Etroplus; species Etroplus canarensis. The sequence goes on from VUQH01084658.1 coordinate 18,254, forward strand.
TTGTCTTTTTCATGGTGCCTTTCTTGTGTACTGTTTTGCACAATGTTGGATTTTTGCACTATGTTCATCTGGTTTAGATGAAAAAGGGTGTTCTTTGCATTGTTTGCAACTATTGCACACGTTGCACTTTATTTATTTTTGATTTTTTAAATTTAAACTTTAAACCGTGAAAACAAAAACAAAAAAACAAAAACCTAGTCCTAGCTCTGTTTTGCACCAGGTCCTGGAGAAATGCTATTTCATTCCACTATGTTCTGCGTCAGCTATATGTGGTTGAAGTGACAATAAAGCTTCTGAATCTTGAATCTTGAAGTGAGAGACAGATGGCTACGGCACATTTAAAATTGTATTTCTTTCTTTATCAGAAACCATTGCCACATAGTAGACGCAGAAGCTATGAGACCACAATCAACATCAAGGCTTTTTTAATTTTCTTCTGAGCAAGCAGCCAAAAGTTACATTTAATCAGGAAGTTAACAGATAGCTATAATTCTGATTGCATGTTGAGAAAGACAACTGTGGCTTAAAGCTTTTTCCAGCACAGTGGTGCACATTTTTATCCATTTTAGGGTGAACCATCTAATGGTACAACTAAATAAAACTGTAAAGATTTCTGGGCTGCAAAGCCTGAATATATACTAAATTAAAAGAAAGGTCTTGCCTTTCAACAACAACAACACTCAGAGCAAATCACACTTCATTCTACGCTTAGGTGTGTCTCATAACCAACTTTACCTAGATTTTGCTCAACATCCTAAACCAAATCAAGTATTTAGACATTTAAGAATAAGGAGTCCACTAGAACTCAAAAAAAGATTAATTTTGAATCTGTGAGCAATTAAATGTTAACAAATAAAATAAATTCATATTTTATAGAGGAATAATACAAGTAAAAACTTGATCCAGCAGGACTATAACAGTCCGCTTCCTACCTCATGTGTGTGAAACTGCTCCTTCACCTCCTCCACATGGCTGGAGATGGGAGGCTGGGCCTGGAGGCCATCTTCAGCTGACAGCAACCACGTCAGCACCTGTAAAGTCAAAGTTTCATTGACATGCTGTACATGAAGCGCAACTGACATTCTTGTTTTTCTTACTGTAAACAAATGCCGTAAAAAGGATTGTGAACACAGCCATTGTGAGTATTTGCTGAAGCTTTATTGTATATAGTGGACTGTGTCAAAATAAACCACTGTGTGTGCTCATGTAAGCAAGTAATGTGTCACCCAGGGCTACATTTTAACTCACTGATGTGTTTTAAAAGTGGACACTGGAGCTCTACAGCGGAAAATAATAGGATCCGAATTTTACACAGACACACACATGAACTTTATATCCATACATTAAACATTTAATCAGAGTGGATATGATTCCCGTATTACCACCATAGTGTTTTACCTCTTCCAGTGCAGCCTGGTAACTTTCCAGGCTGGTGGTGCCTGAAGGGAGAGGACTGAGGCCCCGCTGCAGCTCCTGTTGGCCGGGACCCAGCAACTAAAAGAGTGGAGCGACGAGTGGGAGACAACGGGCAGAGATAGAATAGAATAGCGGAGAGGATGAGGGGAGACATAGGGGAACAGAGGGCATTTGGGGCAGCGGGTTAAGAAGTGGAGGAAAGAAGAGGACAGATAGATGTGGAGTGGGGAAAGAAGCAGCATGTCAAAAATGAGGGAAAAGGGAGGAAGGCAGAGATGAGCAGAGAAACATGAAAGGCAGCATGAAAGAAAGGTGGGAAGCAGAGAAGATAAAGAGAGATGAGAAGAGGCCTCTTAGTGTTAGCCATTAATGGTGATGGCAAGCAGTTCTGGCCTTGGTCCAACCGTAACAACTTTCCTCATTCTGCGTAGGTCTCTCGCTCTCTCTTGCCTCTCTCTCTTGCCTTCTCTCTCCACATATCTCTCTTTATGTGCCCACTACTGATCTGGACACTAACAGCTCTCTTTTTTATCTCAGCTCTGTGCTGCTCCTCTCACTTCATCCTTCCCTCTGGTAATAAGGTCCTAAAAAGATACATAAGGCCCGTCTGTGGAGCTGATAACTGTCAGCCTCTTTCAGTGCTGCTGCCTTTTAATGCATGTTTTGCATTACAAACGTGTTCAGTTTTGTCTGATGGTAGACACTCAGAACTGTTTAGCCTTTCTAACATAATCAAATATAAATAATCAAACGTACCTTTACGCACTATGTTATCCATGTTTGACTGAGGCAAACTGACAATGCATTGGAAAATGCAACCTCGGGCCCTCATACTCTTGAAAGAAACACTTTAAGGACTTTCTGCGCTAAATTCTGCTTTGCATGCTGCATTTGAAAAGGACAGAAAGGATGGTAATCTGACAAACTTGTCCTGCTTGTGATGCTTTTTAAGATGTCAGCCAAGTTCAATTAAACATCCTGCTGGTACTTAAAATTTGACTGAGTGTCTGAATATAACAAGTCAAAGAAAATTCTGGTCATAGTTGGTTATGTAATGCAATATGGCGTCTCTGAAAATAGAACATTTTAAAATGCCATGTTTTGCCGTAAATAATGGTACAGTCAAAAAAGTACAGTATGGGTGAATGCACAGTAACTGTTTTTTATGGTAAGAAAAAAACCCAGCATCAGTTGGTGTTTGTAGAGGCACTGATGCACAGAGCAAATTAGTTTGGATTAGCAACAGTGCAGAAAGAGCTACTTTATTTAATAGAATAGTTTAAACATTATGGAAACATACTTTCTTTCTCCAAGCATCATACTGAGAATAGGTCCCAACCCATATTGAATTTTTGGGGCCAGTGCTGAAATATTTCCGAGGGTAAAAATTCCAATCTCCTCATATAGGTTGATACTATGGAGGTCACTGTTTCTGAACGTCTCAATATTTTTTTTCACCAGCTACCTTAAGATCAAGACACTACGTCACTCAGCTCAGCTGTGATATGCGCTGAGTGTGAGGGTCTCCGCTGAAAAAACTGAATGACAGGAATCACCTTTTCCTGCACTATGTTTTGCAAAAAAAAAAAAAAAAAAAACAAAACAAAAAAAAAAAAAAAAAACTGAAAAAAAAAAAAAACAATATATTTTAAAAAAAAAAAAAAAAACCCAACCAAACAAAACAAATAAACACTGGCACAATTTACACACCATATACTGTATATCCAAACCAATACTGTATATACTTGACAGGCTGATTAACTGGTGAAAGTCGAACCTGTAAACTGGAAGCAAGGGGAAACAGTTTTGCCTCACCCAGAAATTTGGTTCCCTATAAACAACACCTAATTCTAATATCTAATATCCACAGCCTGCCTCATTACAAAAGGAAATCAGATGTTTTCCTTTCGAGCCTGGCAGCTGAGGAACTCCTTACCAGAGAATTTGAGGCTAGAAAACTCAATTTTCATGTTTAAATTAATCAAAACTTATTTTTACAGATTTTTTAAATTAAAAACATTATAACAGTCCTTTATTGACTCATTTTTTAAAATTAATGACCAATTTATAATTTTTTTGTATTTATTTCTCATATCTGTAATATTTTTTTCCAGATTATGTGCCATGTTTGTAACTGTTGTTCTTTTAACTGTGTTTACTTTTTGATTTTTTTTTTACTATAATCTATTTTATTCTGGTCTGTAAAGCACTTTGTAACTTTTGGAAAACATACTATACAAATAAAGGTTTAGTACTGTTATTTAATCCATACAAAAAATAATAAAGGCAAAACAGAAAAATCGAATGCTCAAGGGGGCTCAGTTACATGATATTGTTTTAATGAAACAGGTGTCAAATCAAGAATCCCTTCCTACTAAAATGTGTTCAATTTTGCATTTATTTATATTTTTTAAAACTACAAAACACTCATTAAAAATCATCATCAAACCCTGACATCAAACCCTGACGGAGCATAAAACAGTTATTAACTTCAGCCTAACAGCTGCAGTTAATAGACAGTTATGAGAATGGCACCATCAGTGCATTTCCCAGAATATTTAATATCCGTTTGAGGTACAAAGGAAACGTTACAACCAATTTCATATGTTGACATTTCTCTTAAGGTTATCAGCTTTACCAACCTCAAGTTTGAAAATTTTTTTATTCATAACATCGTACAGTACATCAGTCAAAGAATTGGAATCTGTAGTACTAGGATTTAAAAGGAAGACAGATGCAAGGGTAGGAGTATTAGGGCCACATAAAAAATGTATTAGACTTTTTTTTTTAGAATAAAGTTGAAATGCTATTTTGTGTTTTTTCTTTTGAAAATACACAACTTTCTCCCTTCATCTTTTTAAAGTCCTCATACTTTTTAACACACCATGTTTATGTGTTAAACGAGAAATAATTTCCTTGTTAATAAAACCAGTTCTGAAGCATGATTTGAAAACTCATCTACCCAAGGCCTATTGTAGAAGGCTCAGCAGTAGCTTGATTTGAAATGACAACTTCATTCTGGATATTCTGAATTTTTTTCTCAAGCAGTATTTCAGCTTTGAAAAAAAATGATATTCAGTTTTTTTTTCTCAAAGTTGTCGTCTGCTGCTTTTCCAGGGCTCCAGGTCGCAGAGTCAGCAGTTTGAGCAGAGAAGCCCAGACTTTCCTCTCCTCGACACCTCGTCCAGCTCTTCAGGGGGGACACCAAGGTGAACAAACTAACACACTCCAGATTAACCCAACAAGGTCCGAATTCAACTAACAGAGTCCAGATCAGAAAAATAGGGCCCAAAGTCCAGATTAAATTAACAGGGTCTAGATTAACCTAAAGGTGTCCAAATTCAAAGAGTCTCAGGCCAACTGGGAGACATAGTCTCTCCAGCATGTCCTGGGTCTGCCTCAGGGTCTCCTCCAAGAGGGACGTGATAAAAACACCTCAAGTGGGAGGCGTCCAGGAAGCATCCTGATCAGATGCCCAAACCACCTTAACTGGCTCCTTTAGAGGGGGAGGGGCAGCAGCTCTACTCTGAGCCTCTCCTGGATGACTGAGTTCCTCACCCTGTCTCTAAGAGTGAGCCCAGCAACCCAATGAAGAAAGCTCATTTTGGCTGCTTGTATTCGTGATCTGATCTCATTTTTTTCAGTCATGACCCAAACTTCATGACCATAGGTGAGAGTGGTAACATAGATCGACCAGTAAATTGACAGCTTTACCTTAAAGCTCAGCTCCCTCTTCACCACGGCAAACTGGTACACTGTCCGTGAAATTTTGACTTTATTCTCAAAACAGAATTTGATTTTGTTCTCAAATGCTATTTTGCCCTCATTCTCAAAATGCAAATTTAAAAAACATCATATATATATGATTTATATATATGAATGGGGCCCTAATACTACCTCATTGATAATACCTCTGACTCAAGTTATGAATAGTTTAAATTCACATATTCAAGATCATCATCAATCCCATAGGTCAAAGTCTTGACTTGCACTTTAGGTCGTAGACATTCACACAGCAAAAACTGTCCATCTCAACAAGTCCTGCAATTTCACTTTTTTTCACACAGGCAAAAGTCTGTCATTAAATTCACTTATTTCGTTTATTTCAGTAGACAAAGACTAGAAACCATTAAGAAAAATGTAATAAAAAAATTGAAAAGCAGCAGTTCACAAACACAAACTACATTTTTGCAGTGCTTTATTGTGATGGACATTTTTTTCTCAAAAAGACACAGGCAAACAAGAGCAAACAGAACAAAAGATGTTCAGCCACACATGCTCAGACACATGGGACGACTGGCATCAAGTGTTAGTGTTGCGAGACACGGACCTGATCAGTAAAACGCCTCCTCTTTTGCTCGGGCGACTTGACATATGCAGCCTGGGTGTAGGCATAGCTTTTATAGCGAGGCTGAGGGGAGGGGCTCTGCACTCGCCCCTGAGCCACATTCACTGTGATCTGAGAGAGGACAGAGAGGTAGGAGAGGACAGAGAGAGAGGCAAAAGAATGCAAAAAGAAAAGCGAAAGGTCCAAAAGCCAAATTAAGTAATTTCCTTATCAAGTTAGTGCAAATATGTAACCCTGGAAGAAGTATTCACATTCAGCCACTTCAAAAGTTATTGGTGCATTAAATGGCCAGTAAGAGGTGTGATCCTATATTCATGCTTTAGATTTAACAAACTGCCTATAGGCAACCATTCTGATCAATGATTACCAGAAACTAACCCAGACTACATAGGCTACCTATTGCAGTCATATGCTGAAGTAATGTAATTATGTAAAGTATATGCTATTTAAGCACACTGAAACAACTGTCGTTGAGAACTGCTGATATGTATAAATATCTCTCTCTCTCTCTCTCTCTCTACATATATACATATATATA
>VUQH01084660.1:0-17934 GCA_015106775.1 Etroplus canarensis
GAGAGAGCGTGAGAGAGAGAACAGAGCGAGGCGTGTGGGTCCGCACCAGAGAGGACAGGGGGGACCATGACAATGCCATCTCTGATAACAAGACCAGGTTTTCCCCAAAAAGTTTGCCAGTTATTTATGAAGCCCACAACGTTTTCTGGACGCCACCTAGACAGCTAGTGGTTTAAGGACAACATGCAGCTAAACATGTCGTAACTGATCGGAATGGGGAGAGGACCAGAGAAAACTACAGAGTCTGACGTTGTTTTAGCAAATTCACACACCGACACAATATTAATTTTGGTGACCTCCGATTGACGTAACTGGGTGTCATTATTGCCGATGTGAATTACAACTTTACCATATTCATACTTACCCTTAGTCAGCAGTTTCAAATTTGCATGAATGTTGCCTGCTCTGGCCCCTGGGATACAACAGACTATCGTTGCTGGTGTCACTAACTTCACATTCCTCAAAATAGAGTCTCCAATGACCAGAGTTTATTCCTCAGTGGGTGTGTCACTGAGTCGGGAAAATCGATTAGAAATGTTTTTTTTTTAAATTTATTTTTCAATGTATTTATTTATTTATTTATTTTATTTTTATTATTTTTTTTAAAATATATTTTCCTTCTTAATTTGTTAATCCAATTTCATTACATTTATTGAAAAATGATGCAAGGGTATGCAGTTTGTGTGTGTAATGTGTATATGTTGAAAAAGACAATAAACATATTACCAAAAAAAAAAAAGAAATGTGAACAGACTGGTGGTGTACTGAGGACTTCTGCTTCTGGCTATGCTTCCTCCTCACAGTCACCCAGTCCCCCTGGTTTCCCAGCTGCTCGGGATCAGCTGGGGGACAGCTAACAGGGGCTAAACTATCTTGGCCCACGCCATCTACAGGGTCCTGGCTAGCTGGTGGAGGGATTTCGAGGGTGCGGAGCTGCATCTTCAATTTTGTGAGCCTGGCCTCCAAAGCTAAAAACAAGCTACACTTATTACATTTACCACTGTCACTAAAGGAGGCCGAAGAGTAACTAAACATCTGACACACTGGGCAGGAGAGTGCCGTGAGAGAGGAGAGTGGGGCAGGAGACCCACAAGCCATGACTGTGCAGTTAACAGATAAGCTAATGCTAAGAGTTAAGCTAACACTACTGAAAGTGAGAGTGAAAGTGAGCTAAGCTAGGCTACACCAAGCTAGCAAACAACAGAATGCCAAGTGAGTGAACATAACTCCTACAATTTGCAGGTGAATGAGCAGAATACGTGCACTACAAAAGCAAGTGTAGCTATATTACCGAGATTAGAGAACGATGCAAGTTACCAGGCTAAACAATATAGCTAGCCAAACACCACAGAACACCACTGTGTCACAACAGGAAGTGCTACCACCACGATATTTACACTCACATTCACTTATTTCTGTATATCCAACTGTGTGACTGTATATAATTAATCCTATACCCTATTGCCACCTATGCTACTCACTGTGTATTTGGTTTATATGTACACAAACACACACACACACACACACACATATATGTATATTTATATAGTTTTCATATTCATACTTATGTATACTTAACGGAGTGTCTATAACATAAGCAATTTCTCCCCGGGGATTAATAAAGTATTCTGATTTTATATTCATATATATGTGTGTGTGTTTTTGTATGTCAAAGAAAATGAGGAAAAGCATAATCTTTTTCAAATATTTTCAAACTGAGTAATGATCATCACCTCATGGCACCATTTGCTCCAGTGCTTTAAAGCAGCTGTTTTGACAGGTAAATGCCTACAGCTGATTAACATTGATCGGTCCCTCTCTCTACAGATTGCAGCATTAGAGTCCGAGCTAATGCAGCTGATGAAGCAGAACGGTATCCAGGTCAACAACAACAACAGCAACAGTTCTGAGAGACTCAGCGCTCAGCAGCACAGTCCCAGCAGAGTTGCAACACAAGCCAGAGGTCTGTTTGTGAACACTATGCTCACAAGATAGAATCATAATTAGAATACTTCTTTACATTGTTCTTCTTAATTTTGGTTAATTTTCCTGCCAAGAAGCTCAATATCATTGCTATGGTTTAGTGTATTATATGAATATGAAGAGGGAGCCAGCAGCCACCTATCAGAGAGTAAAACCAGAACTGCCTAGCAGCACCTATTTTGTTCAATCCATTGGAAATTGAAGTATAAAAGCAACTTGTGGTTGTATAGGAGGTCATGTGCATTCTTTATTTAGACTTTAGTTTTTGATGGATTGAACAAAGAAGTGTTAGAAATGCTGGTTACAGATTTGCCTGAGTATAGCTAGCTGTTTCCCTTCTGGTAACAGCTTTTTGTGCTAAGCATAGTTGTCTTTTAGCTTTAATTTAATGTATGTGAGAGTGACGTTGATTTTTTTAACATAAGAAGTATAATACATATTTTATTTCTAAAAAAACTGACAGCTCTAATAGGAAGGTAAGTAATAACTTGACTTTAACATGAAAACGTGCTCACATATATTTCAAAAATTGTTATCTTTAGTTTACTTTTAGTTTCCCCACAGGATTTTTTTTTAGATCTTTTTGTCCATTAGATGATCCATAATGTTCCACAATAATGCAACAAGCTTTTTTCAATGAATCAATTAACTATTCTTGCCTTATAAAGTACATTAAAAACATTGCACTCTCTAGTTCCTTATTGTAAACTCAGTCGCTGCACACACACTAAATTTACAGCAGACAATCTTAACACATCTTTTTCATATTGTAAATCCTCCTGTGTTCGGTTGCCTTAACCTTCAAACATACTTGCACCTCTGACTCCATTTTCACTTTGGACTACTGCAAGCAAAAACAAACAAGTAATCCCTTTCAAGCACATCTGTCTCGCTTTGTTCTCCTTGAGTCTTTTTAAGCTCTGCTGGCTTTATTTTAGTGACTGTACTGTCAGAACAGAGCGTACACAAAGAAGTGCTATATCTAATACAGTTCAGTGCAGACGGGATAACAGAGTGATTGGATCAGCATTGAGATGAATGATGCAGCCCCATTATGCAACATTAAAACGAGGAGGTTGAGAAATACAGCTGGAACAAGATGTAAAGGAGAGAGCACACGTGGGAGGAGAAGACAAGATCTGCTGAAATTATCGTTTTGAAATTTAAGTGATTCAGTCTTTGTTTCATCTGACAGCATCTCTATGTGCACTCAGGGAATGAGCAGAAAGATGATAATTGCCCGTCTAATTAGAAGTGTCACTCATGGGGGAAGTTTTGATATTTTAACTGAGTTGATGATTTTTTTAATAGATGTTTTTAATGTGGGTGTCAACACAGGACCTGCCCAAATTAAGTAGATCAAAATAAGGAGAATTTTTACAAAATGGACATCACTGGTGGACAGTTAAAAATCATTTTTATAACCCCTGCAGGGAAATTCCTTTGCCTTTTGAAGACGTCATTAAGAAGGGATCAACTATTCTCAGGTATATGACAGATTCTTTTTCTCACTCTTTTATTTTTGTGTGTGACTATAGACCTGAGAGAGGGCTCTCCCCACTCACCCAGCAGAATGAAGGGCTATGGAGGAGTTGCCAGAGACAGCATCTGTTCCACAGAAGGAGAGGTTTGTATTAACACACATACCTGCTCATTTTTCTTTTACTTAGTAAAGCTTTAACACTGTTATTTGAGCTCTTATTTTACAACATTTGTTAAAATATCAACCAGATGCAGACAGATGTGACTTTTAATCAAACAGCTTTGTTATTCTCATTAGACCTACATTTAATATGTCTCACATTTCACTACAGGGTGTTTAGTATGTGCGTGTTCATCAGCCTGTTTGTGCATCTTTAACCCCTGTCCATTCCATTTTATTCTTTTTAATTGATTAATTGCTGTGTGTTTCTCTGCCACTCTAATTCAGTCTGTGGTTCTGTCACAACTTATTGTCTCTCCCAGTATGATAATAACAGCCACAGTCTTTTTTTCTGGATGAAAGGCTCTGGTCTGGCTAATGCTGTCACTTAACTCAGCTAGAGCAGGATTGAGGTTAGATTAGATAAACAACTCAAGAATTGGATCAAAATTGGCAGGGACACAGAAGCTAAGGCACAGTGACGCTTCCTGGGGAAAAGAGGACTAGGAATTAGAAATGGTGAAAGTATGTCAAGTGACTTCTGTCAGATTAGTCTACAGCTCTGGCTGCTCAAATCTGTTATTCTGTGATTGAACTTTATTTCTTCTCAGTTTTGTGGGATTGCTTTAGAGGTTTCTTCTATTTTTTCTTTCTCCACATTTATATTTCTCGCTCTTGTTACTTTATCTGTTGTCTGGCTTCATATTACTTCCTCTCCTACTCTTTTCCATGTTTTCATCACATCTTATATTAACTTGATCTTTCTTCCTCTGTCTGCCATTAGGTTTCTGAAGGTCATGGGAGTCCCAGCCACAGTTACTCTGGTTTGATTCATAGTGCAGGGTCTTGTGATGGAGGAGGGCCAGCATTTAGGATCCCTGGGAGTGCAGAGGGCTCCCCCAGAAAAACACTGCATGGTTAGCACACCTGCACCCTCATAATGCATTATTTGTCTACTGATATGGCTGATTTCTTATTTTTCCTGTAAGCTCATCATTTGAAGTAGGAGTAATGACAGTGTGGGGTGTTTGTGATCACAGGTTCTCAGTCTCCTGCGATGTCAAGCCCTTCTCACTGTTTGGAGGAGCAAAGACAAGCTCTGGACCCTGGGTAAGACAGTAAATAATGCAATGAAATTAACTTTTTCAGTAAATTGATGCATCATGTATGTCCTAGGAAAATTTAGAGGTATAAAGTTGATAGAGTTTCATCACAAGGACTTGTGGGGTCATCTTTGGCTGCATTCACCAGCCCTTTTATTTGGTACACTGTACTGGTACTGGTTAGGCCCACTTTTGCCTTCGGAACCACCTTAATGCTTCATTGCATAGATTTAACAAAGTACTGGAAAGATGCCTCCTTTTGGTCCATATTGACATAATCAGAAAACCAATTTGAGATGGTTTGAGTTTTGAAACATGGTGCATTGTCCTGCTGGAAGCACCAGAAGATGGGTACACTGATCATAAAGGGATGGATATGGTCAGCTTAAGACTGACTGTAGCATTTAAACAAAGCTCCATTGCACTAAGGGGACCCAAAGTGAACCTAGAAAATATCCCCCACACCATTACACTAGCAGCAGCCTGAACTGTTGATACAAGGCAAGATGGATCAATCTTTTCATTTTGTTTAGGCCAAAGTCTGCCACTACAATTTGAATGTCACAGCGGAAATCAAGACTCATCAGACCAGGCGGTGTTTTTTTCCAGTCTTCTGTTGTCCAATTTTGGTGAACCCATGCCAGTTGCATCCAGTTGCATCTGTTCTGACCTCTGGCTTTGTCAAGGCACATTTCCTGGAGAACTGACACACACTGGATATTTTCTGTTTTCTTTTTTTGACCCATTCTCTGTAAAGCTTAGAGATGGTTGTGTGGGACAATTCCAGTAGATCAGTTTGTTCCAAGTCATTTAAGTCACCTTTCTTTCTCATTTTGATCCTCACTTTGAACTTCAACAGGTCATCTAGACCATGTCTACATGCCTAAATGCACTGAGTTGCTGCTATGTGATTGGCTGATATTTGTGTTGATGAACAGTTGAACAGGTGTACCTAATAAAGTGGTCAATGAATATATATCACGGTTTAAAACACTGAGCCATAACAGACATGAGAAAATAAAACTGAAGAAAATATGTGCTACATTTATACACAGAATTTATTGCATACATTTTTAATAACTAATCTTTAATGTAAGTGGTGTTGTATAAATAATTGCTAAAAGTTCATCGTTAGCAAAAAACTGCATCACATATTTTATTCATCTCTACACCTCACTTCACCTTTTCGTTCAGGTCCTCCCTCAGGAAAACTAAAGTGAAGGACAAAGATCCCAGAGCTTCACCTGGAAACAGGTATCAGAGTTACTCTTCCTCTGTCTTTATCTACTTCCATCTAATAAACACTAAAATTTATTTTCTACTTAATGATTTCTGATTTAGGAACTATTAATGAATCACCACCACCACATTACTCCTCCTTTTCTCTCTCTTTCCCAGCTCCACCGAGCCATCAGCAGAGGACAGTTCAGAGAAAGTCAAGGCCAAGGTACATGAGGTTTGGTGACTGGCACATTTGGCAAATAGATGTTCACTGTACTGTGAGGAAGCTGAAGGGCACTTTTCTTTGCCCTCTGTAGTGTACTTATATGCGCACTCAGAAGCGGCTTCTCGCCATAGCTACTGTGTGATGATACTGTGTTATAACTGTTGCGTTATCTGTATAATAGTGAACACACACTACAAGTTCTGTGTATTCACTGCACGTTATTGTTTTGTCTGTTTGCCTTCTAGCTTTAATGTACTGTGTTATTTCTGTTGAACAGACCTCACTCACATGGCCGCACTTCTTCTCCTATTCATATTATTTGGTATTGTATTCTTTTTTGTTTTGTAATAATGCTTCAGTCATTGAGATGAATTGGAACTAATTTGGTACCCTAAGAGGTAATTGGGGATTAATATGAAATGGAAATTACTGTGCCACAATCACAGAAACACATAATTTCCCTATTAATTGCAAAATAAATCAATGAGTAGGTTGATCAAATCCGAAATATCTTTTCCAAAAACATATCATTTAGCAGCTGTATGATCTGGCCAATAAATTTCGCTGATAAATCTGATCCCTGTGCAAATGAGTAATGCATTTGTATGTATTCAAAATGCATATAAAATCAGTTAAACCTCATTCTAATACAATACGATTAAAGTTGTAGGAACTTGCATGAAAACTGTTTCTAATCCTGTGTAATAGCAGATGGGGTTACCACACGATTAAAAAGGAGATTATTTTTGATCCTGCTCCAATCGAGTCCTTTCTCTCTCTGAGGACATGCTCAGCTTAAGAAAAGTGCACATGAGAAGATAAATCAGTGCAGAGTTTATGCTTAATTATAGCACTTTTAGGTAAGGAGTCATCCCAGAAAGCTGACAGTCTAAGCCTGAGATTAGTCTCAGTTTGACCTCAGTCAGTACTGAAACTAAAAGGACTGGTTTAAGCTACTTTATATTATTAAGTGTAAGACAAAGGTCTACAATCTTAGCTTAAAACCTTTACTTGCAATTCATCATCTCTTATTTCAAGAGAAAGAAAGGAATGGATGATGAATTCCAGCAGTATTTTCTGCAAGGCATTTCGCATCCTTAGTTTGGACTTCTCAGCAGCACCTTGTTTTCAGATATTGGATTTTAACACTAAAATATCCTGAATTGCCACACTCTTTCACACAGTAAGGACAGAATCGAACAGCATCTAACTTAATTTCTAACTTCTAATCATATTCACAATTTGTGCCTTATTCAAGCATCTTAAAAAATTGCAGATGTGTACACACTAAAATTTGTTAGTCTGCTGTACTTTAACTTTGACTTTTAATAGCGGGAGGAAGCACATAAGTCACATGCTTAGAGGAAAAGCCTTCATTTACTTGATTTATGCACTCCCCGTCCACTCTCTCCGCTTAAGGAATGGCTTTAATAAATCATTCTTGATTAAATTTGTAACATCTACATACTAATGCAACATCATGTTGTGCTTCACAGAACACTTCACAGAAACATCGATGAGAGAGAAACGTTCCAACTAATCAGCTAAATTCATCCTTAAAGCCAGTTGGCTCTCGGCACAAGTCTTATGTATGTGTTGTTGATTTCTTAGGCACCCACTTTGTGTGATGATCTGAGTGCCAGCAGCAGCAGCAGCTCAGTGGAGATCAGCGGCCTGCTCACTGAAGCCAAGATATCAGGACGATCACACACTCTGGTGCTCTCCTCAGACGAGGTACTAAATGTTCCTGAAACATTCTATTTTTTTTTTTAAATTTAGCATGTATAAAGTTTATCGTTTGCAGATGTTCAGTATCAAAACAACACATGCGAATTATTTTGTTGAGCATCTAAAAATGAACTGTAAATACAAGCTTACAAATTGAATAATTTACACTTTTTTCAGTTCAAATTGGCCTGTGCTGAAAGTTACAGTTAGGTCCATAAGTTTTGGGACAATCACACTTTTGGTAATTTGGCCTCTGTACACAACCACAATGAATTTTAAATCAAACAGTCAAAATGTGACTGAAATGCAAACGTTCAGCTTTTATTTAAGGGGTCTGACAAAAGTATTGCATTAACTGGTAAGGAATTACAGCCATTTTTATATATAGTCCAAATTTTCAGAGGCTCAAAAATATTGGGACAATTGACTGACAAGCAGTTTCGTGCCCAGGTGAGGCCCGTTCCCTCATTATTCTTTAACAAACTGAGCAGATAAAAGATCTGGAGTTAATTTCAAGTATTGAACTTGCATTTTTGTAGCAGTTCACTACAGAATCTTAATATAAGGTCCAAAGGGATGTCAGGGATGCAAGTGAAAGAGGCTATTATTATGCCGAATAACCAAATTAAACCTGTCAAAGAGATAGCAAAAACCTTAGAAATCGCTAAAACATCGACCCGGAACATTCTTAAAAAGAAGGAATGCACTGGACTGCTTAGCAGCATCAAAAGGTCTGGAAGACCATGGGATACGCCTAAAGTGGACGATTTCAAATTCTTTCCTTAGTTTAGAAAAACAACCTTCACAACATCTAGCCATATGGATAACACTCTCAAGGAGATAGGTTTATCATAGTTTAAGTCTATAGTGAAGAGATGCCTTCATGACAGAGGGTTTACAACAAGGTGCACAAACCAGTGCTTACAGTATACTCAAGGAAAGGAAGGCCATATAAGACTTTGCCAGAAAACATCGAAAAGAGCCTGCCCAAAAATCTTAGTATTAAAAACAATTTATTAAAAAAATATGTTAGTTTTTCCCATTACTTTTAAGGCCTGTGAAAATCTGGGACCATGTATAAAAGTAGCTGTATTTCCTAAATAGTAAATTTTGTCAAATCCCTTTAATTAAAGGTGGAAGTCTGCACTTCATTCACATTTTGACTGATTGATTTCAAAAACCACTGTGGTGGTGTGCAAAGGTAAAATTGCAAAAAAATAAATAAATAAAAATCTATCGTTGTCCCAATACTTATGTGGCCTTAACTGTATTTAAAATATTTTTTAATTTTTTTGTCAGTGTTCCCATTTGTCATTTTAACAGAAATAACAGTGTCCCTGCATGGAGTTGCTTCTCTTGCTTTTATCGCAAAAATTAAAAAAACAATTTTTTTTTACAAATTTTTAATGCAGGCTGCTGCAGATAAAGCCTTTTCATTTCTGTTTTGTTAACTACCCAATCATTTTCTGTTGTTTTCTATGCTGCAACATTCAGAGTCTGGATATGATAGATGATGAGGTGAGACTGAGCTGCAAGCTGCCAGGGCATTTGTCTTTTACTGCATGTGTGTCTCTGTGTGTGTCAGGTTATGCATAAGCCATTGTTTGCGTCACATTGTTTCACATCTTTGGTAAAGAAGGATCATTATTTTCTGCATGTCCCACCGAGTTTAAGTGTTTCTACATACTGAATGCAGGCATCAGTGGAATTTTTGATTTTGTTTGAGGTCATTATTCTTCCAAATGAAACACAGCTGGCAGAGTTGGTAGGTTTTACACTTTATGTATTGCTTCATTTCATTTCGTTGTCACATATGTTCAGATCCTAGATGAGGGGCAGTTTTCAAAGCAGTATCAGTGGCAGAACCGCAGCATTACAGAGTGGACTTCCCAGCAAGTGGCCCGCTGGCTCATGGGCCTCAACTTAGAACACCATATCCCAGAATTCACTGCCAAAAATGTAGATGGAGTGCAGCTGCTACAGCTTAATAGCACAGAGCTCAAGGTAACATTAAATTCCTAATTACATTTTAAATTAGAGTAAGTTGGTGTATAGTTATTGAAATTCCTGTAAATACATTGTAGAATGCCTCGTACCTGAATGTATTTGTATTTTTATAATTTACTTTTTGTGTAAAAAAAAATAAACTCAGGCTATAATAAGATGGTAAAAAATTGGTATATGCATTGGTACTCCTAACAATGCAGTGTTTTATCTGTCAAATGCAACATTAATGAAAAACAATTAGGCATATTTGAGTCATACAAAAAAATCTAAAGGATTCAGATTTTGTGGCAAACAATTATAAATGCATATAAGAAAAGTGTGAAGAGTGGTTATTATGCACACTTATTTGTTTCAGGCTCTTGGAGTCAGTTCTTCCCAGGACCGTGCCCTGATTAAGAAAAAGATCAAAGACCTTAAAGTTATGATGGAGAAGGCCAAGAGAAACCAAGAAAAAATGGAGAAACAACGCGAGAAGCTACGGAAGAGAGAGCTGGAGCAGCAGCAGAAAGATGCATGCAAAGAAAGTGCAGCAGAGTGAAATGAGTCCTCAGATTACCTCCCTCTTTACTGTAGCACCACACCAAGTAGCATCTCGCGGAACAGAACGTCAGTAGGCCCCACAAACAAACCCTGAGGGATGCCTACTCAGTAGTTCAGTAGTTCTCTAGGGTGGAGCTCCACACCCAACTGTCAGTGGTTGTTGAGTGACCTTTTCACCAACCAAATGAAACCAAAATGAGCAGTTGGATGATAGAATGCTGCCCTTCGTTTGCTTCGTTTTCCATCCATCCTGTGTTTTTAGCCAGAATTGACGGATTCTATTTATTTTGCCGTTTATAGGTGTAAATTGGTTTTATTTATTCATATCAAGAGTACACCTGTGAAAAGTTCGTCTCGTCCCTCTCCCAAATCATCTCTAGAGACTATTACCCATCAGAGCACCTTTAGACATAAAGACCATGTACATGTACAGTGATAAATAAGGATACAGATGTCTGATGTGCCATTTCGATAGACTTATGTATATCCTGTTCAGATGCAAGATTTGTGGAATCTCTATGGATTTGTTGAAGCACATACAGTTCAGGTCTTTGTGTTGGATTATATAAGGCAATGTTTATCTCCCACCACTTGGTGTCCCCATGCTGCTTAATTTCACTACTGAAATAAAGCAACACTGGAATTTTTCCAGAGGAACTGAACTGGAAATTAAGTTTCATTGGGAGAAATTAACTCTCCCATTTCTTGCAAGAACACTGGAAGTGCAAACATTGTAAATTTGACCTGTGTATTGGCCTACAGTGCCCTTCACCGTATATATGTACCATATAAAGCCGTTTAAAGTATGAATGACAAAGACATACTGTACTGACTGGACTTGTTCTAATAGAGATTTCAGGTACTGTGTAATTATTAAATTTGTAACTTGCCTAACCTGAACCACAAAAACAGAAAAACTGATAAAATGAAACTTCCTGCTGATATGCATAATGTTGCTTTGATTCCTGCTTGTAACCTGCTTTTGATCTCTTTTTATATTCTCTCAGTAACAAAGTAATACCTGCTGCTGCCTTTAGAAATTCTAGCTTAGTAGAATTTTCCGAACTTTGCCCGCTTCTGTGTTAGTGTCAAAACACATACGGTACACTAAACTATGTCCTTCATCCAGTCATTTTATTATTTCTGATGACCAAGATCATCATGCAATTTTCTCTGGAATATTCTCAAATAACATTTTGTAATGCTGCCATAAAGATAGGTTCTGTGATCAAATGCAGACACCAAAAGTGCAGAAACTGTCTTAAAGGTTATTGTACCTAAAACTTTGATGTTACACTGGAAATTGTACCTAATAGATTTAAATGATTTTGATTTTATTATGAAATTGGTTCATATAAGACTCGAAGCATTTTGAGTTACTTGTTAGACAATTTTGAATTTATTGTGACAAATGTTCTTTATGCTATTGTTTAAAGATTATGAAGCTCACTGAGAGACATTTTACCTGTGTTACTTCTTTATCATTCCCAAGATTTATTCCATAGGTTTACATTAAATTTAGAAACACCAGAGCCTCCAGGAATGATACACAGGCAGCTTTGGTAATGATATGTCTTAAGGATCTTGCCTGGTGTGCTGCTAACAGGTTGAGAACAAGATTAGATAATAATTTCCTGCAGGTATCACTGAAAGTAAATCAAACTATTATTTATTTATTCATGTATCTAATGAAGCAATGGATTATTGTTTATGATGACAAAATAAGAGGATTATTAACACTTTTATCTAGAATTGTATGATTACCTACATTTGCCAAAACATGCTCATAAAAGTCATTTAGATATATGGCTCTTATCAAATGAAGGGTTTAAAGTTTGGTAATGCAAAGAGAGAAAAAAGATTCAGTAGTATTCTCCCATTGTGCTTGTGGTTTTCCTCTAATACCACCATAGTGCTGCTCCAATAAACTGCCCATGATTTATTCTTATGAAATATTTTGTAACACTTGAACCTTTCTGTTAATACCCCGACAGCCTGACAAGTCAGTCAGCAGACTCTTTTGTATGTATAGTAAAACACTGAGAGCAATATGCTGTAAGAATCCTAAGGAAGCCTTGTTTTATATTGTGTCAGTGTGTGCAGTTTGCCAGAGGATTGAGGATGCTTAAAGGTCAGCCTGAGCTGAAAATATGATTCCATGTGCTTGACTGAGCTTGCCTAGCATGATGAAACCACCGTATAGATGCAACCTTAGTGCTCCTGGCAAGCAAAAACACATGTTTGAAGTCACGTTTGGAAGGTTTTGTCTTTCATGTATGTAGAGATAGCAAAAGATAATTGCCACAAACTGCTAGCCATGCTTTCACTCTTAAAAAGCTGTGCTCCTCCTTTTTTGTCATTGCCTTGCTGTCTTTTTCGCATTCTGAAAACTTTGAAAGGGCAGCTACCTGTCACACTGAATAAAAATGTGCAGCCACTGTCCATAGTTTGCCTTTGTTTCTTCTTTTTTTTTTTACTAAATCTGTTTCCTATGCAGTCAAACACACATGGAATTATTATAACTGTTCTTTTGTCTCTGTCTAAAACTACTTAACAGTAATTCTGGATGTGAACCGAAAAGCTCCTGATGCAAAGTTTTTATCACCTGCTCCTGTCAGATTCAAAAACCTCATTTTTTACCATGTCAACTGACAGAAAGGCAACCAGTGGACGTCTCCCAACAGTCTAGCTGATCTAGAGTCAGCCAGCTCTGGGTTTCCAGTCCCTCCCTCTTTGCTTTCTATTTATATTCACCCTAATTTCTCTCCAAGACTATTTTCTCCCTCTGACGGTGCTCTGCTGTCACTTGTTGCCCTTCTTCTTCTACTTTATTTCCATCTTCCTCCCTCAAACAACTCCTATAGTTGGGTTTATGGAGTTGTTGTGATGGTTGGTATGCTGGGATCCTTCATCATCCACATTTGTGTGCTCATTTCCAATTTACTCCATGCTTTGTGGACAGTATTCGAGTCTGAGCCAGTTGGTTTGGCAACACGAGGTAATTCTCTCCGAGATTTCATGGAGGAGTTGAGCCCCAGACAAGTGGCTGTAAAACAGCTGAAGAAACAGTTCCTGGAGGCCTTGCGGGCAAACAATACACATGAGGTCCTGCAGATTTTACACACCAGCAAACTAGACATTGACACTGTCCTGGAAGTGGAAGATCCCAGCATGGTTCTCGCCTCATACAAACAAGGTAGGAGAAAACTGCATATGTGTGTATGTGTCTGTATAGAGAATAAATCCAAATCATGAGACCTTATGCACTCCTTCATAGTTTGTAATCAGGTCATTAAGCTAACCACTAGATGGAGCAAAACTTCCATAGATCTTAAACCTGGTTACAACAATATACCATACAGGGTGGATTATTACACACAGTAGTGCAGTATCCTGGTGTCTGTGTGTGTAACTCAAAAGCTACAAAACTCTAAGATGAAACTTTAATTCAGAAAAAATAAAAATGCATTCCACCTTTGTTGTTAATATAAAACACTTCATAGTTGCATGATGTCTTTTAGGATATTGGCTACCTGGCTACAAACTGGAGAAGTCATGGGCAATGGGTATCCATGTATGTGTGATGTACAATGCTGTGGAAACTGCACTGGTGCTGCTTCAGAAAGGTGCAGCTGTCAACCAGATGCCCAATGGGAAGACACCACTGCATGTGGCCTGTGAGGTCTCCAACAGCGACTGTGTGGCCTTGCTTTTGGCTCATGGGGCAAA
The DNA here is from genome assembly GCA_015106775.1 of Etroplus canarensis. Taxonomy (NCBI): domain Eukaryota; kingdom Metazoa; phylum Chordata; class Actinopteri; order Cichliformes; family Cichlidae; genus Etroplus; species Etroplus canarensis. Next base: position 14,180 of record VUQH01084660.1, read on the forward strand.
AGTCAACAGCCTGTCACTGAGTGGACACGCACCATTGCACTACTGCATTACCAGGGAGTCTGTAGACTGTGCCAAGCAGCTTATCCTCAAAGGTAAGAAGGCAAGGCTGCATAGATGGATGAAAGTACAAACACTGAAAAAAACACTAAAATAGCAATTTTTCTCTCATGGAGGTGCAAAAGTCAACATGGCAAGCCACAGCAATGAGGAGGACACACCTCTACACACAGCAGCCAGATTCGGTGTCCCAGAACTGGTAGCTCTCTTCTTGGCTCATGGAGCGTCTGTGAATGCAGTGAACTCCTTGCAGGAGACTCCTCTGATGACTGCAGCCTTCTGGGCTTTTGACACTAAAGAGCAAATCTACAACCAAGATCACCATCTAGTCTGCCGCCTCCTGCTGGATCACCAAGCTGGTGAGAAGTTCTGGATAGGTTCCATCTGACTTTAACTTTAATCACCCTTAATTACCTCTGTACTGTTTAAGATATGACTTCTGTTACAGATACGAACCTTCAGGAGGAGGACCACAAAACAGCTCTTCACAAGGCAGCCTGGAACTGTGATCACATCCTGATGCAGATGCTGCTGGAGGCTGGAGCAGATTCTCGAGCCATGGACATCAATGGCTGTGCCCCCATTCAGTATCTCCTCAAAGTGACGGATGTCAGACCAATGGCCATACCCGAGCTCTGCTATCAGCTGCTGCTCAACTACAATGCAGCACGGATCTACCCACCACAGTTCCACAAAGTACAGAAGAAAATGATGAGGATTCATGCTGCTATTTGAATTTTGTGAATACCAAACCCTCAACGACAAACCACAAGTGTATGTATGTTAATATAATGTATAATGTTTTGTACAGGTGCTGCAGTCTTGCAATGGCTACCCCAGAGTTGTAGAAATCTTGGTCAACTCTTATGAACTTTTAAAGCCCACAAAGAAATGGAGAGCTGCTATTCCTGACGACTGCTACAAGGTAGTACCAGTAAAGACTGCTTTCTTTTAAAGAATAAGGATTAGCCAAGAGCCTGAGAAGCCTGTGTCTTACTTCTTACTGCAATCAAAAAGAAAACATCACCTTAATCCTAAATAAATGACCCTTTTCCAACTTTATGCTCTCTAATCTTGGAAAAACAGATGGGAAAAGTAATCATGACATTACGAAAATATGCACTTAGGAACCCAGGTGTGTTAAACTAATGCAGTGCCCTTTTAAAGTGATCAGTAGGATTACATTAGATGCCCTGGCATTGAATAGCAAATGTGACTGTCTTATAATTCAGGTTATACAACAACATCTATTTCTTTTTGTCTCCTCAGCGCCACAAAGACTTCTACGACTCTGTGTTTGCTGTTTGCACCAACACTCCCCGCAGCCTGCTTCACCTCACCAGATGTGCCATCAGAGCCGCCCTGGGTGGGTTCTGTCACAGAGGAGTCACACAGCTGCCTCTGCCACTGTCCATGAAAAAATATTTATTACTGGAACCTGAGGGGATACTGTACTGACAGAGAGACTTTGGCACTCTAATATGCAAAATGTTGCCTAATGAGCTGAGTAGAAACATTCATTAAGTGCCTTTCTACTGACTGTGGAAATGAAAAGCTGTGCAAGATGAAATATCATCATCATCATTAATATTTAATTTATTTAAAAACTCAGAAAAAACAGCAAGAGAGAACCACTTCTTGTTTTGCTGAAAGGTATTTTAAGTATATGGGGCACAGCAACAAAAAGGAGATCTTTTTGGTACCTGTGGGATGAGCCATTTGTGTGAGCATTTTCTGCAGCTACTAACATTCCAGGACAGCTGGGCTGACAGGTAGGATAGGAAGGGAGTTTTTTAAAATAGCTTTATGAAAAAAATAAAAAGAATGCTGATTCCTCCTCACTGGAGGCAGGAAAGTATTTGTCATATAGAAGGCAATGGTGTGTCCCATCTGAAGCTTAAGGCTTAGTAAGATTATACTATAGTTCTATATAGCACATCAATACAGTACTTATTATACTGCATCTAAAGGTTTGATAGAGGAGATATTGGTATGTCCAGAAATACCTTTCCCTTAGTCAAATACAGTAAGAATAACTCTCTCAGGAATTCTGATTCTTTTAAATAATGAAGAACAAGATTTAAAAGTACTTTCAAAGTATGGACTTCGTAAGTATGTTTTTTTCATTACTGTAAATGACTTCTTTTACGCTCTCTTTTAAGGAAATAAACTTCAAAATATTGGGAATTAATTTAAAATCCGAAGCCACAGTATGGAGAGAGATCATTTTAGATACATTGTCATGCTGCCACCTTAGTGTCCCCATAGTGTCGGCCTCTTGTCATAGCTAAGTCCCTGTTAGAATGACTTCACCCATAGGAGTTTTAGATAATCCTAAGTCCTGGCAAACTATTAAAAAAAAGATGTAAGAAACCAAAGCTGCTTCTAGTCTTTTAACCTGTGGATCATTTAAATCAGCATCTGCAGTGATGATTAAAGAATACCAAGAAGAAAACAGCTGTAGAGCTGTGAGAACATCGCTCCCAGATACTTTTGTCTGCAACAATATGTAGTCTTTGGCAAAATATTGCAGAAATAAACTTGATTATATACAAGCTTCCTTTGCCTTATGGCCCCTTTATGACTCAAGCTACCATAAAACTGAAGGTGGTTTGAGGTTGAAAATGATTGAAGAAGCCTTATTATAAATTATTCAACAATTGACTGTTCAAAAATGTCCAAAAATGTTTTCCTTAAAGTAATAAAAGGAGCTCTAACCTTCCAAAGAAAAAACCTAAAGAGGCTATTTTTCATTTTTAATTGACGAGATTACATACATTTCTTTGCTGTAGTTATTTTCCACATGCAATGTTGATCACATTCTCTCTATGCTACAGTGGTGCCTCATACCATGGAGGCTCCAGATCTACCTGGCAACCAGCCTTAATGCTCACTCCCAAACTCATGCTCTTTACATGTTCCACTTTCTGCAGAACAAACACTCCACGAAGCCTTTTGGAACAAGTGCTTGTTTTTCCGGTGGACTGCATATATCTACAGACCTCAAACTGCTGACTACAGTACAAGAAAGCACAAATTACATTTAAAGGCTATTCACCCACCCCCCTCAGAACAGTGATGACTTTTTAAAAAGAGATCAAAGGGTACTCTGCAAATTCTCTGCCCAAGGACACTGCACTGAAAAGTCTCAAGTCTGCCTTTAATCCTTTATGGAGCATGGCCTGTTCAATTCATCCCAGCCCCAACAGTCTAATCATGCATTACAAAGACACAATTGATTTTCAAAGTGTTAGCAAAAACAAAAACAAAAAAAGATTTGGGGGCAGAAGATATTTCCAAAGAACTACACTACTGCACAAAAGTTTGGGATCACTTGCAAATTTCATTGTTTTCCAAAGAAAAACACATTTTCATGCAAATCACAAGCAATTTTATCCATTCCACAAAAAACTTCATCCATTTCACAAGCAATTAATATCCATCAGATTATTTTTAAAGAATGATCTACATTTTTGCTGGACAGATTGATGAGGTCAGGCAGGAGACTCCGTGCACTATGATGTTCACAGACGACATTGTGATCTGTAGTGAAAGTAGGGAGGAGGTGGAAGAGAGCCTGGAGAGGTGGAGAGAAGAGGAATGAAAGTCAGTAGAAACAAGAGAGAGTACATGTGTGTGAATGAGAGGGAGGCAGGTGGAAACGTGAAGATGCAAGGAGTAGAGGTAGTGAAGGTGGA
>VUQH01084661.1:0-12628 GCA_015106775.1 Etroplus canarensis
GAAGGATAGCAGCAAGAATGAAAGGGAAGGTTTACAAGACGATAGTCAGACCTGCTATGATGTATGGTCTGGAGACAGTGGCACTGACAAAAAGACAGGAAGCAGAGCTGGAGGTGGCAAAACTGAAGATGTTGAGATTTTCCCTGGGAGTGACCAGGATGGACAGGATTAGAAATGAGTACATCAGAGAGACAGCTCAGGCTGAGAAGTTTGGAGACAAAGTCAGAGAGGCAAGACTGAGATAGTTTGGACATGTTCAGAGGAGGGTTAGTGGACATATTAGACAAGGATGTTGAAGATGGAGCTGCCAGAAAGACCAGGAAGAGGAAGGCCACAGAGAAGGTTCGGAGAAGGAGGACATGAAGAGTGTTGATGTAACAAACGAGGATGCAAGGGATAGGGCAGGATGAGGCAGATGGTCCACTGTGGAGACCCCTAGTGGGAGCGGTTAGAAGAAGAAGGGTTCATTTTCATGTCTGAGAAACCAGTTTGAGATGATTTGAACTTTGTGACATTGTGCGTTATCCTGCTGGAGGCAGGCATCAGAAGATGGGTACGCTGTGGTCATACAGCGATGGACAGAGTTCAGTAACCCTACCATCTGAATGTTGCAGCAGAAATCGACACTCATCAGACCAGGCCACATTTTTTCCCTAATGCAGTGGCCAGTGATTGTGCATGGTTGTCTTGGACAGGCCAGTTCACTGCACATTATGAAGTGGCAATATTGCAAATATTTGATTTAAAACAGCCAGATTTGAAAAAGACCTGCCTGCTGTGAGACTGCAGCTCCCCTAATGAATTAATGTACAAAAGTGTCAAACTGGCCAGAGGTGCAGCAAATCCATCAAACCAGCTTTTAACGAACAGAAAATGTGTTTATCTGTTCCCTGCTTGAATGGGATGAAGGGATGGAGGAGCAGAGTTGCCAGTACAACTGGAGCTCATTGAATGCTTGAGAAAAGTAACAAGTATACAGTTCTGAGCATCAGTGCTCAGCTCAGAACCGAGATAAATCCAGGAGCTGCTCCACAGACAGAGTAAGAGACACTGACTGTCAGCAACCCTAGCGGATTTTACTATGGTATAAATCTGCGCCACAGTTCAACCCCACAGAAACACTTTCCGGATTCTTTGCCAGAGAAGCAGTTGTGGTTTTGTCGACTGGTGAAAGTGCAGATTAAAGCTTTTGTACTCTGGCTTTTAGCTCAGTGGCCCAGGGACCCTTTTCCATTCATTCTTTAATCAGAGTTCACAACAGCGTGTGAGCTACCCCAGTTCCGTGAGTTTTTTCCATTGTAAAGTTCAAAATTTAGAAACAAATGAGTATGTTTTTCAATGCAGTTTTTACTATCACGTCACCAAAGAGAGGCACACTGAGACTGAATATACTCAGAACAGGAGCTCCATCATCATGCTTGGTTCATCGTGTGAGCAGGATGATGGTCAAGCAGCCCACATTCACACTGTATTTGTCTGTAAAGCATTACAGTTACTAATTAAAGAATCCCGTCATGCATGTTACTAAGTTCTGCAGTCACCTCAGCTCAGCTTTGTTCACTTGAAAGGACCAATTTAGAGCAATGTACAGCTTTTGCAGGATGGAGATATGCATATCACTTCAAATTTGTTGGGAGGAATAGACAAGAATTGGGTTTTTCCTCCTGATGAGGATTTGTGCTGATTATTTGAGAACTGTAGTTCAAAGAGTATGGTCAGGCTATAGAAATATTTACCCTGCATGTAATTGTCCCAAAGAGGATCTGGACTGCAGGCAGGCCAGTCCAGCACCTGGACTCTTCTACTTCAAAGTCATGCTGTTGGAACAGCTGCAGTATGTGGTTTTGCATTGTCTTGATGAAATATGCAAGGCCTTCCCTGAAAAAGACACCATCTCGGGGGAAGGCCAATGTTGCTCTAAAAGCTGTATATACCTTTCAGCACTGACGGTGCCTTTCCAGATGTGTAAGTTCCCAGTGCCATAGGCACTAATGCATCCCCATACCATCAGAGATGCAGGCTTTAGAAATGAGCACTGATAATAAGCTGGACGGCCCCTCTCCTGTTTAGTCTGGAGGATGCAGGGTCCATGATTTCTTAAAAAAATTGTCAAATTTGGTCTTGTCTGACCACAGAATAGTTTTTCACTTTGCCTCAGTTCATTTTAAATGAGCTTTGGCCCAGAGAAGATGGCAGTGTTTCTGGAATCATGTTCACATACAGAATGACTTCTCCTCTGCATGATAGAGCTTTAACCTGCATATGTGGATGGCATGGTCAACTGTGTTCACAGACACTGATTTGTGGAAGTGTTCCTGAGCCCATGCAGTGATTTCCATGACAGAATCATGTTTGTAATGCAGTGCTGCCTGAGGGCCTTAAGATCATTAGCATCCAGTATTAGTTTTCAGCTATGTCCCTTGCACACAGAGATGTCTCCAGATTCTCTGAATCTTTTGCTGATATTATGTACTGTAGACGATGAAATATTTAAAATCTTTGCAATTTTATTTTGAGGAACTTTATTTTAAAATTGCTCCACAGTTTGTAGACACAGATTTCTGAACCTCTGCCCATTTTTACTTCTGAGAAACTCTGTCTCTGTTAGGTGCTCTTTTTATACCCGATCACATTACTGACCTGTTGCCAATTAACTTCATTAGTAGCATTTCCCTTCAGCTGTTTCTTTTTTAGCAACACTTACTTCCAGCCTTTTATTGCCCTTATCCCAGCTCTTTGGAGATGTGTTGCTGCCATCAAATTCATGATAAGCTAGTATTTTTCATGAAACAGTAAAATATCTCACTTTCAACATTTGATATGTTTATTTGTTCTTTTGTGAATAAAATATTGGCCTGTGAGATTTTCAAATCATTGCATTGTGTTTTATTTCTTTTTTAGGCAGTGTCCCAGCATTTTCAGAACTAGGGTTGTAACCTGCCACTACAACATTACATTGGATACAAAGCATTATGGGCAGCAAAAGTATACAATTTTAGATTCTGCAGTTATATTTGTTTGCATTCTGAAATATTTTCAAATATTTCAATGTTTAACTCAAGCACAACATTTTTTTCCCTTGTTTCTTATACAATTGATAAAAACCTGAAGAAATAGATCCCAAAGATTGGTACTCTTAGGCAGGTACTGAACCATATTGCAGCATCTGGAATTCACACGATTACATTTTTTTTTACCGTCCATATGTAGCAGACTAATGGCTCCACAGGAAGAGGCATCGCTGTTGCTCGAGCATCAGCGTTGAACAGAATGGGTCCATAGGAGGACAGGAATGAGCCAGGACCTCGGCATGCTGGAGACCCAGCAGTCTTCCTCATTCTCCAGTGCAGTGTTGCACAAGCCCGCTGAGAGTACAGTGTCATTACTGTTCCCACAAACATGAGGAGACAGGGGCTCCTCATTTAGCCAAACGATCACTTAGCTCCAAAGCTGCACTGAGATGCTGAAGCCCGGGGAGAGCAGGAAGTGTTTGAGGAGTTATTCAAACATTTACAAAGCCAATAACTCCACTAAATCTACCAGGATGTTTCATATTTACATCTGATTCTCTGAAACCCTCCCCCACAAAAACAATAACATTGAATCCAAAAAAAAAAAAAAAAAAATTAGCCCTAAATAACGTAATGGCATCCTCTTTTAATCCCAGCTGGTGTCAGGTTTACACATTAACCATTGTGGGTTTTAGATGGAATTTTATTAAGCGTAATTGTGCTGATGATGAAGAAAGCATTCTGCTGGCGTCATGGAGGAAACCGCAGAGATTATGAAGCGTAAAAAAAATGCCCATTAAAGGTGTGAACCCATGGCGCTTCTTTAAATTCTCTTTGAGTTCCTGTTTAGATTATTAACAACAACCTCCTTTGTTGCTGTGTTACTGCTCTTTCATCAACAGGCAATACCCCTAAAACACAATTATTACTTCTTAACAAAAACTGCTTTTGTTGCTGTCATTACTTCTCATTTATCAATAACCAGACAGGGATCAAGAGACATTACATAAGCTGCAGTCATGTGAAAAGAACATTTTCACAGGACTCTTGTGAAAACAAAGTACACCCTTGCTGCTTTCAGAGGACTTAAGAGCAGCCAGGTGCTGATAATCAAATATACTTGGGTAACTGATCATCAGCCAGTGTGAGCAGCTCTGTAAAACCAGAAGTTTTTGGCAGTTTGCTGGTCTGGAGCATTCAAGTGTGTCAACATAATGCTACAATCTTCCCAGGAGTGGAATTACTGTGCAATGCTCAGAGAAACTGCAAAAACCACAAGAGCTACATCTCTGACTCTGCAAGCCTGAGTTATCATGTTAAATGGTAAAGTTCATGACGGTATGATTAGAAAAAGACTGAATAAGTATGGCTTGTTTGGGAGAGTTGCCAAGTTCTCTCTAAAAAGAACATGGCAGCACAGCTTTGGTTTGCAAAGCTGCATCAGAACAAACCACAAGATTTATGGAAAAATGTCCCTTTGGACACATGAGACAAAACTGGAGATGGTCATAATGCACAGCACCACATTTGGAGAAAGCCAAACACAACATACCAGCACAAACTCACACCAAGTGTCTAGCACAGTGTTGGAGGACGGATTATTTGGGCTTGTTTTGCAGCCGTAGGACCTGGACACCTTGCAGTTACTGAGTCAGCCAAGAACTCCTCTGTATACCAAAGTATTCTAGAGTCAAATGTGAAGCCATCTGTCTGACAGCTAAAATGTGGCCCAAATTGGATCATGCAAAAGGACAATGAGCCCAACCACAGCAGCAAATCTGCAACAGAATGGCTGAAAAAGAAAAGAATCACGATGCTGCAATGACCCAGTCAAAGTCCAGACCTCAATCTGACTGAAATGCTGTGGCAGGAACTTAACAGAGCTGTGCATAAATGAATGTCCAAAAACGTCGGTGAAGTAAAGCAAAGTTGGGAAAAATTACACGAGAGACCAATAAAGCTATACAGAAAGTGATTACTTCAAGATATGTCTCTGCCGCTGAGGCATTACATTTTTGGATTTTGAGTTGTGCGTCTGTTCTTTCGTCCATTACAAATCTTGTTACCACTAGAGAACCTGACTTGTCTGCTGGATCTTTATCAAACTATATGTGGTTAATACCTATGGTGAGTGAAAGATCTGATGACATTTTTGAGGTCATGAGATCCAAGGTCTTAGTCGCAGGAGGTGTAATCACCACAATATGAGCTGACTGGACTCCTGGATCCTTGTCGGTGCTTGTCTGGTTGAAGAATTGAGAACACTTTTTAAGATCCATGCATCTGCCCATCCATTCATCTGTCCATCTGTCTATTAAAAAATTTACAGGAGCTTACTTGTTTGCTGGATCTTTTCCACACCTACCTAATGGACAGAACATCTGATAAAATTTACAGGGTTGTGGGGTCAATTTCAGGGTCACACAGGGTCAGATTTAAGGTGGAGTTCTTGCCATTCCATTGCCTCTAAAGGTGTTTCTACAAGCTACTGAATGAAGGAGTTGTACTCAGCTTTTCTCAGGACTGCATAGACTCCTGTGAACGCCGTCTTTTCACATGACAGTACGTACAAAGGTAAAGATCTAAATGGCTATGTGGTTCGTTTGCTATCTGTCATGAGAATATCCGCTCTATTTCTTCGCAGTTAAAGATAAAACATTAGCTCTAAAAGATGCATTTTGTAATGTGTTAAGTGACCCACCATGGATAGTAAAAAAGAAAAAAGCCCCAGCTTTTGTACCATGTTTCCCCTTTGTTGTGATGCCATCAACAAAAGTTTGCATTTTTTATGGAGGCATGTAACTTGCTAATTGGGGCAGAACTAAAGCAGATACATGTCATCAAGTTCAACTTTGTGTTCAGATTCAGTGGTGTTATTCGATACTGTAATATTTCGGGGGGTTTGTTTTCTTTCTTTTTAATTCAATTTAAGCTGCAAATTTGTGAAAAAGCTGAAGAATTATGTTAAGTCATTTTTAAGTGATTGCTGTTGATCACTTTATTGAAACCTTACAGTGTGGCCCTCAGTATTGAACCCACGTTGTTAAAAGAGAATTCACCTGTTTAAAGACATATATGACACCGAAAGTGAAAATAGCAAACTGAATGAAGCTGGAACAGGACGAAGAATACACAAGCACTCTACATTGTAAAAAAAAAAAAACCAAAAACAGTGATTTGGTCAGGATGAGTGAAGCAGCAGTAGTGTGTGACACCATTAAGATGCCTGGAACAGCCAGGACAAGTTCATGAATAATGTGTGTTAAAATCCCAAAATGCTGCATGGTGATAAGAAGGAGTAGATGTCTGAGTCATACTGCAGCCATGAGCTCCACCAAACTGCACTGTCAGAGGGAAAAAGATGTGACTGTGGCCGTTTAACATGACTCATCTGAAGAGTTAACAATAGAGGACTCATTTTCCCTTTTTAAAAATCTCAGAGAAAAAAACCTAAGCAGCAGCACTGTAAATAAAATAAGATATTACTGAAATGTTTCCCTACTCGATGCATGCACAAAAGTGCATTTTCATAATCATGGCCTAATATAACCCCTGAAATAGACGTGACCTTTAATCTACATGATTTTTTATCAGTCCGCTCTCATGTTCACTGAGTCGTGTGTACGTATGTGAAGTGAATACTTACAGGGGTGGTGTTCAAGTAAATCAATTCACTGCTCGTGTTAGAGACACAGATAATTAAAAATAAAAAATACTGTCTATGGACTAAGGTATTGAGCCACACCTCTGAGACAGTCTGTCTTACGGAATCTGACTGTGGTACTGTAATAGGATACCATCATCGCAACAAGTCAGGAAGTGGCTCAATGCCAATGTGAATGGCTAGGATCCAGAGGGCTGTTGATGTGGCACTGGTTCGATACTTGCCTGTTTAGGCTGGAGCTACCCCCTCTGGTGCAACTGAGCAAGGCACTGAAGTTACTGTGCTCCTTGGTGCCAGTAATGGGTGTCCTTACTCTTGCACCTCTTTTTGTATGTATGAATCTATATTACTCAACAGTGTGTGTATATACCTGTCTGTTAAGATCTGGTAATTTCCCCGGTAGGGGATTAAAAAAATATGTCTTCCCACATAGATATTCTGTGATCAATTGTAAATGGTATTATTGCAAAATGGAAGTGTTTTTAGGAACAACAGAATCCACAGGGCGTGGTCACCAAGTGCTGAGACACATAGTGAAATATGTATAAAAGTCACCAATGCTCTGCTGACTCAGTAGTTGCAGGTTTTTAAACCTAACATCAGTACAAAAACTGTGCACCGACAGCTTCATGGCATAGGTTTTCGAGCAGCTGACTGCAAGCTTTGCATCATCAAGCACAATGCTGAGCATCAGATGGCGTGGCAGGCACTGGATGCTGGCGCTATTGAAACACTTCTGTATCTGGCACTGATGGATGAGTGTGGGTTGCCAGGAGAACCTTACCTGCCAACTGCATTGTGCTAACTGTAAAGTTTAGTAGAGGGAGAATAATGCCATGCTTTCTTTCTTTCTTTGAATTTACTAAAACATTTTAGACAAATATATGCTTTGACCTTTCTGGGAATAGTTTGGGGAAGGCTCTTTTCTGTTCCAGCATGTTTTTGCCTCAGTGCTCAAAAGAAGCTCCATAAAGACATGACTGGATGAGTTTGGTGTGGAAGAACTTGATTGACCCACACGGAGTTCCTGACCTCAGCCCCGTGGAGCACCTTTGGGATGAACTAGAATGGAGATTAAGAGCCAAGTGCTCTTCATGTACTTCAGTGTCTGATCTCACAAATGCTTTTTTGGATGAATGAGCAAAAATTCCCACAGACATACCCTAAAATCTTGTAGAAAGCTTTCCCAGAAGAGTGAAAGCTGTTTTAGCTGGAGAGGAGGGACCAGCTTCATATTATTGTCTTTGGATTTAGAATGGAATGTCATTAAAGTTCCTGTAGGTGGTCCAGTACTTTTGTCCTTATAGCGTATATACACTGTTCTGTGTATGAAAATGTACTTTATAATCATGCTTTTCTATATTCCAGAGCAGACCATTTAATCACTGACCTTTTCCACTATATTACACATAGCACAAAATAATTAAAGATATCAGCCAATCAAATAATTTATTACACAACCACTAACATGTTTTCTAATGATGACCTCAAAACTCAAAAAACGTTTTGCTCATTGTGCTGAAAGTGCTGAGAAATGTCACCCATCTCATGTAGCCTGAAGGATATATTTAATGCTCCTACACACAGTAGGTGTACAGTATGAGACCCATTTTAGATCCATTATTTATGCAAATACTCTCTAGTACTTTGAGTGATGGACTTCCAAAGATCAAGAACCTGAGAAAGTATAAGACACAGTTTCACAGGTGCTACATTATAAGATTTTGGCCTTTCCTGTGGTTAAAATCAATATTTGCTTTAAATGATATGCTTTCTAAAAGTATTATTTACATCTGGTTCTACACACATAGTCCTCAGGTCTTGTAAATAAAGTGACATTTATGTCCTTGTGTTATTTTTTACAGTTAAAAATTTCATTAGTAAAAGTAATGCATTTACTACAGTATTAATGGGTTAAAGCTTCAGGAAAAGGTGATTTTCCTTAATGATGCCCGTTTGGAAACAACTAGCCTTTAGAAGTCTATTTAAACCGCAGCAGAAACTTACATACATACATACTGTACATACAAAAAAACAAAAAGTGAGGTTCTAGCAAAACTTGATTAAAAAAATACTGGAAGGAAATCATTGGACCATGCCACAAAGACCCCTCATGAATCTATCTATCTATCTATCTATGAGCATGACTGTTAACTTATTCCTAGAAAAAGTTAGTAAGACAATCTTACAATTTGTCCTCCACATTTAAAAGTTTTATTAATCCTCTAAGAAACATGCAGCATTGAAGGAGGTGTGAAACAAGGTGGTTCATGAGGGGCACGGGCAGGCATGGTGAGGGGGATTCGGTGCCTTGCCCGGGGGTGCCTCGGTGGTGGTGGCTTCTCTGGTCTGGCCTTCAGTCTGCTGCCATATGCATTGGTTCATTAGGGGGTCTTGAATTGGTGGGTCCCAAGTTGGCCACCTGGTCCAGGTTGGACCTCAGCAACTCTCTGGTTCCCAAACAGGTCCTCCGACTGACTGAGCCACTGTCCCACAATACAGATGTTTACAGAGGTTCTGTGATACCCAGCATAGTTTCTTCCCAGTTACAGTTCTTGGGCTAAGGTAACTGGCTGCTGACAATAGCTGCTTACTTCTTGGCATCCTCCACCAAGAAAGCAGATGAATATCAAACTTTAAACCTTTAAAGCTAGTAAAACTGCAATGGCTTGAAACACAATGTAATCTTATATAGAATCAAAATGCACAAAAACAAAAACACATCTTGTCATGTTGGGGTCGATGCAGGAACACTATCGCAGCTCTTATATTTCACAAAAACGAGACAGGGAAATCCAAAGAGGCAGCAGCATCCCGTAAATATCACACCACAAGAAATAAACCCTCCATGTTTAATCGGTGTATATGCAGCAGAGTGAGATACTGACACAGCTGCTGAGGAGGTATATTGGATCTTAAGTAGTATGTTCAACCGTTGCACAAAGAAACAGTTACAGACTGCTGGGTAGTTTCGGCAACTGGATACGATCACAGCAGTGGATGAGGCGATGCAGGCAGTGAGTTCTGCATCCTTTTCACAATTATAACAACGCTCTGCCTCCCAACATGGCGGCTGTGAGGCAGAATAAAAAAACATCTATTAGGGTAGTAATTGCTGCACGATTAGCAGACGTGCTGTTTGGCATGGGTTTAGGTTTTTCTGCAGAGTTTGGAAGAAATACACCTACTGGTGCCTCCTGATACAATAGAGCTGCCTGGGTGGCCATACATCCTGCATGTCTTACTCCCTTTTCCCCTCACTTTCTCTCTCTCTCCACCCACCCCCGTGGGTCTCTCCCTCTATCAATCCTTCCCCCTCCTCTGCCTGTCTGGACTGGGACCAGCTGGCTTCATTAGAGGCCTCCTCGATTCCACATTGCCTGGTTTTGTCTGTTGCACATTTTTTGACTGTTTTATCTTAAGCGCTGTCCATCCCCGGACCCTCATACATATTTTCTTGGCATTTCTGCAGCCACACAACTGGCTTCTAATGAAACAATCCATGTGTCCATTGTACAGCTTTTCTTTTTTTAATTAATCTTTGTGTCTGCCACCTCTTTTTTCGCTTTTGGATCCTCATTGTTTGCAATCACTGGGAGTGGATGAATTTTAATGGTTTGAGAGAGGCACTGTTGGATTTTTAGGCAGCAGTTTGAAAGAATATCATAAGTCAAACTGTTTTTAACTTCATGCCCTTCATCATATAAAGGATTCAGTTAAAATTTATTGCATCACAGTAAGCATTCAAAAACATTAAAAAAAAATCTTTACAATCACCTTCTTTACTCACTAACTTTTTCAAATTTGTTCTAAATCCACATAGTCTTTTAAAAGCCTCCACTATAACTGAGAAGTCAAACAGTATTTTCTGCCACTGTGTTTCTGTTTGATTGAGATCTCTTGTTGGATGTCATCCTTCCTTGATAGATGCACCAGTGACTTACTCACCCTGCTTTTTTTCCAGTTTGTCATTATTTGGTTTGGAGGGATAACAGGACTGGTGACTAGACCGCAGATGGTCGTGTTGATTGTTTCTTGATAGGGTAAGGTTGATAGGCAGATGGCACCGGGAAAGCTGATGTCTTCAATGGGCAGAGAGCAACACGGGCTAAAAAGTCTTCACTGTATAAGCCTATCATATAATTTCACAGCATTTTCCCTGAAACTCTGACTGTCAAAGTAAACACCAAGAGAGGTTATGAGAACTTAGACGTACTTCTGCCCTCAGGCCTAAACAGCCTAAATACACACTTCTTTCCTGCATCATTGTCGCCTTGCTGATGTTCTTTTGACTTCGTTGAAATGTGGACTATATTGTCCACATCTATGCCTTTTCCACCAGCGCAATGCCAGCACCCAACGTGGAACTGGTTCCTGCTTCCAATAACTACAGCCAAACTGAAGCCAGAAAATTCTGTCCAGGGGCTATGGGTCTACCTCAGAAAGTTAACAATTATTTGCAGATAAAATCTGCAGATTCTGTCCGCCATGGACATTACTCCAAATTTCACCACGTCACACTACTGTACGTAAAGCTCAGTACTCAGGCCTGTCAAATGTAGGCTGGGATTCAAAGTGCACCAATTCAAAACTGGCTCCACACCCTGCACTGTATCTGTAGAAGAAAGGTCAGTCGCTCCTACTTTGTTGGTCCACCAATAGCTGAACGAGAATCCTTTCTCAAACGTTAATGGAAACAAAGCTCAAGACAAGTGAATATTGGCTAAAAGTGTTGTGTGCTACCAAACAAATCCGTCCATCCATCCATCCAGTTATTTTCTGCCACTTGTCCAGGTCTGGGACATGGGGGCAGCAGTCTAAGCAGAGATGCCCAGACCTCTCTCTACCTGCCCACTTCCTCATATATATATATATATATATATATATAGTAGTATCCTCCTACATGATATTGAGGAAGTGGGCAGGTAGAGAGAGGTCTGGGCATCTCTGCTTAGACTGCTGCCCCCATGTCCCATATATGTGTGTGTGTGTATATATATATACATATATACACACACACACACACACACACACACATAACTCTTTACGTTATATGTATACTTCCCTTAGGCAGTGTTATTAGAAAACACTGCACACATTTTCATTGCTATGCAGATGACACCCAGCTATATTTATCCATGAAGCCAGATGACTGAAATCAATTAGTTAAATAACAGACATGTCTTGAAGACATAAAGACCTGGATGGCTTGTAATTGTTCTACTTTTAAATTCAGACAAAACTGAGGTTATGGTATTTGGCCCTAAAAACCTCAGAAACACTCTTTCTAACCAGATACTTAGTCTGGATGGCATTACTTTGGCCTCCAGTGACACTGTGAGGAATCTTTGAGTCATTTTTGACCAGTATATGTAATTTAACGCTCATGTTAACTAAATATTTACTAATAATACTAGTAATACTGTGTTTTTTAAGCTTCGCAATATTGCCAAGATTAGAAACATCCTGTCTCAGAGTGATGCTGAGAAACTAGTTTATGTATTTATTACTTCTAGACTTGATTATTGTAATTCATTACTATCTGGCTGTTCTAAAAGCTCCCTAAAAAGCCTTCAGTTGATCCAAAATGCTGCAGTGAGAATACTGACAGGGACTAGAAAGTGAGCGCGTATTTCCTCTATATCGGCTTCTCTTCATTGGCTCCCTGTTAAATCCAGAATTGAATTTAAAATCCTTCAACTCACTTACAAAGTCTTAAACAATCAGGCCCCATCCTATCTTAAAGACCTCATTGTGCCATATTTTCCCATTAGAGCACTTCGCTCTCAGAGTGCAGACCTACTTGTGGTTCCTAAAGTTTTTAAAAGTAGAATGGGAGGCAGAGCCTTCAGCTATCAGGCCCCTCTCCTGTGGAACCAGCTCCCAATTTGTATTCAGGAGACAGACACCCTCTCTACATTTAAGATCAGGCTTCAAACTTTCCTTTTTGATA